>PISX010016585.1:0-45786 GCA_004024625.1 Mellivora capensis
CCCCCAAATTTAAGGCATTTAAAATGTGTCCCTGGAGAAGGTTTTGACTACAACAGTGTTAAAAGGGAACATCAGTGGAATGCAAGGGGAAGAAATCTTATGTAGGATTAGTGTGCCAATAATTTATTTATGCATTTCCTTTCACATTACTCTGATCTCAACATTTCTAATCTCACCTGTTCTCCAAGCCCAGGTCAAAGATGCAACCCTCTGCTAGTCATCCTACAAATAATATTCTTGCCCCCACCCAGAAATAGAATCCTAACATTCTGTTTGTGACATAGCTCTTCCTCACTCATGTGCTCAGGAGCAGAGCATGCGACTAAGTCTAGGGCAAGGACAGCATTCAGTTCCCCCAATCACAGTGATTGTCTGAGGGATGGACATTTAACCAAGTGGGATAAATGTGAATGAATCCTAGGAGTTCTGGGAGACCCATTAGGAAACAATGTTTTTCATTCTGCTGGGCTTGAACGTGGAAGGGTACAGAAGGGAGGGGAGAACTTGTCTGAGAATATAGCCGTCTCAGAGGGAATAAAGTTCAAAAGAGAAAGGAGGATAGAACCTCTGACCCCAGTTGTATGACACCTGGATTAAGATTTTCCTGAGATACATCTCTCCCTGAATTATTAGTTATGGAAAGTCATATCTTCTTTCTTTCTCCCCCCCTCCTTTAAGCTCTTTTTCATTTGGGTTTTCTGTTCCTAATGGCCAACAGAGCTCTTACTGACACATACTCCATGAAGCCTTTTTAGTTTCCCCCCAAATAGAGCTTATTTCTCCCTCCTCTTCTATCATTTCTCTCTGTATATTCTTACAGCATTTGTTTCTGCACTTGTCTGGTGGAACCTGCTGCATTCTATTATGCATCACACTTATGTACACATTTACTCATCTCCCTGCTAGAATTAAACTTTCCCAAGGAAAATTACCATTTGTGATTTGTCTCTAAATACCCCATCTTCCATAATCCTATATTAGAAGGTCAAGAAATGGTAGAGTTCTGAAAAAATTTGTTAAGTGTATCTTGGTTGGTTCCCCCACTTTTTGTAGCAATGGGTCCCAAACAGGAGGTCTAGAACTCCTAAGCAGCTGAGGATTAATTGAGAGTTCCTCAAATCTGCATGAACACACAAAGAATCAAATAATTAATATGTCTCATATATAAAAGGCTGTAAAATACTTTTTATAATCCATTGTTTGCTAATCTATTGTGATTAACAAAATGCAATTTTGCTTTAACTCTATTACTAAATCCATGGCAAATATTTTTCAATATATTCTATCAATTAACACATATATAGCTAGATTTGTACATTAACAGCACTAACAATAAGCCAGACACTTTAGATACATTGTGTCACATAAGTCTCCCTGAACATAACACTATTTTGCAAAGTTTTTCATGGGTCCTATAGGAGTGCTTCCCAAATTTTACATTGAAGTACTAGTAGAAAACACTATTTCCATGCCTCACTGTGGTAATAGGACAAAGATGTTTGTAGACGAACGTGATCTGCAATGAGCTGTAGCCGTTCTATCTTCCACCCAGTCACCCTAGAGACTGAGGAGATAGCCGTCTTGGCACAACTAAAATCTCTCCATGATATTGCAGTGTGCTATAACCTAGTGGGTAATTTCCAAGTCTTAAGCATTGCCTACAACATCTTCAAGATCACATCTATGTCTCCACTCAATAATTTTGCCTTCCTAATCCTTCCAGCTCCAACATGCAAATGCATACACACACATACACATGCAAGTGTGTGTATATTTGCTACCCTACTACAGTGCTTGACCATTAAAAGCTCCTCTGCACACCTTGTGTCACATTCCTCTGTATCCCCATTTTCAAGTGGGGAAATGGAGGCATAAGAGAGGTTAATGTTCCCAAGGTTTAGACCACAACTTGAATTTGGAAGTCATTATCTTTCTTGACTTTGTTCTGATTGAAAACACAACTGAATAAGATCATTTTTAGATTTGCCACATTTTGCCTATTGTCTTTTAATTTAGATCTGCGAAATTACTGGCTTAATAAAAAAAAAAACAAACCAAACCCAAAACTTGAACCTTCTGTTACCTGACTCCAGGTGAGTATCCCTCTGATGCATACCTCTGTTACTTTTACAACTTCACCATGTATGAAGTGGCTGTGTGGTCTTGTTCTTCACAGAAGTTGCCTTTAGGAATTATAGTCTTTTGATTTGAATCAAAATTATATATGAGAGAGATAGTGTGTGTATTTGGTGGGAGAGGAACTGGAAGTAGGAGAATGGGCAGCTGAATGTGAATTCATGTTTTCTATTGACACTCTGTTAATGTACATCATTACCCCAGAGCTGAAGTATCAGGCAGTGTCAGAAACAATGAAGTTATACAGCATCAATCTGATACAGTAGCTGCATATCAGAATCTTGGAAATGCATGTTCATTACGTTTTGGTCTTCCTCTGACAAAAGTCTTTGCTCTAATAAAACAGAGGTGGTATCTATTGGATTTTAATTTTTTCCCCATTCCCCCTGCCCTGAAAATCACCCACCATCACTGGAAGTCTCATGTTGTTTATTATGATAATTGCTTAATTGACTTTGATTTCCAAAGCCATGTTTTTGTTTGCCATTTTTCATGGTGACGTGATACAGTGGAATCATAAAGAGAGAAAATCAGAAGAGAGCTAGAAAGAACAGTATAATTACGTTCCTTGTACATGAGGATTATTAAGCAATGGGATCGGTAATAATGCTTAGCTGGTTGATGATTGTTTCTCCTTCTTTCATATTGATGGGTGGTTTGTCCCTGAGTTACCCAGAAAGGGTTGACCCTATGGGATGACCAAGGAGACGATTGCTTATCATTAAGAGAACACATCTTGGGACCATATTTTCTGGGTTCAAATCCTGGATCTGACGTATATTAATGTGACTTTTGATACACCTCTCTGTGTCTCAGCTTTCTCATCTGGAAAATATGGCTAATCAGAGCACCTATTTTATAAGGTTGTTACAGGGGGCAAATGCATTAATATAGGTAAAAAACTAAGAACTGCCCTTGGCACAGATGAAAAGCTATATATACATATTAGCTATGATCATTAATACTACATATGCATTCTTTATTTGCTATTTAATACCTCCAAAGAAGTAATGTGCTTTGAGTTTGGAAAAACCTGAGTTAAAGTTTTATTTACCCAACACATTATAGCCCTGTTACTTGTGAAGCATTTGGATTGGAATTTCATTTTCTAGGGCACAGAGTTTTAGCAAGTCTCCCCCATCTGACCTACTAAGGTATGCTAATTCTACTTTAAGAGTAGCCAAGTACATTCCACAAAAGTAAGACATTAAATCAGTGACTATACACATAGAAAGGAAAGAAAGGGAACTACTATTTAATAAGCAGCTGTAATTGTAATCCAACTACTTTGTTGGTGATTTTTGACACCCTGGGGTTTTAGCCTACGGCAATAGCTTCAAACACATAGTTGTATTTTTTTTTGTCTTATGATTTATATGAATTTTGTGTTCTACTCCATAGCATTCCACATTCCAAAGATTCTAATGAAATTGCTGCTCCTGGAATTTAACCCTGTTCCTATGACACAAAACCTCCCCACCCTTCTTGAAAATTCCTGAGCACAGAGAATATTCCTCTGGGGTACTTATAACCCCTTTGGAGGTTCACAAATATTCTCACTCAGTATTATGTCTTTAAGAAATTCCATCTTTCAATATATTGATTCCATAACCAACTACATTCCAACAACTGCCAATTTTCTCTTTTTTTAGCATGGAACATACCACTGAATCCTAGACCTATATCTACCTGACTGATGAAGATATTCACTTAGTGTCTCCAACATGTTAAGACCAAGACATTCTACTCTCCAAGACCAGCATATTCAAACATGAACTCAAGAATTACTCCCACCTTAAATTACCCAGTCAATCTCCCTCAACACCTCTTCTCCAAGTGAATGACAATCTAGTTGTACAAGCCAGAAACCTGCACCTACAATCCCGAGGCCTCCTTTATCCTCCATAATTAAGCCACCACCACTTTCAATGAATTTAAATTCTTCATTGGTCTTGAATCTACTTATTTTCCCTCATCTTCACTGCTACTATCTTGGACCAAGCTATTCTCTGATCTTTTAAAGACCTGCAGGTTCTACTCTTACTCTGCTCCAATCTGCTTTCCATCCTGAAAGCAAGATTACTATTTTAAAATGCAAACCCAATTATGTCATACATAGTATACATACTTAAAACCCTTGGATAGTTTTCCATTATTTTGGGGAAAATGTCAAAATTTCTTACTGGAACCTTTAAAAGCCCCTATAATCTGTTCCTTGCCTACTGCTCCAGATGCATTAACCATCAAAGACCACTTCTTCCAAACCCGTTCCTGCCACATCACCCTTCTTCAATTTCTGCTATAGAAATAATATGCTTCCTCATATTTTCTATGGTTGCTTTTGAGCTACTACAGTGGCACAGCTGAATGCAACCATTTTGTACTTTGTCCTTTACATAAAAATTTTGCCAACCCCTGAACTGTAGTATGGTCATTCCTGCAACCACATTTTTTTCTCAGAACTTAATTCATACCTGATAATGGGCTGACCACTGAATTATGTCATTGGAAAAAAAATAGTTAATGACAGGAAAAGGATATGTTGACAATTACTGTCCTTTAAAAATGGTGAACTTAAAATCAAAACAGACTTTTATTATAGACTTCCTAGATGATTCTGTCTCATACACCATACACTTGAAGTGGATAAAAGACCTCAACACAAGGCAGGAAACTATCAAGATCCTAGAAGAGACATCAGCCATAGCAACTTCTATCAAGACATGTCACCAAAGGCAAAGGAAACAAAAGTGAAAATGAACTTTTGGGACCTCATCAAGAGAAAAAGCTTCTGCACAGCAAAGGAAACAGTCAACAAAATGAAGATGCAACCCATGGAATGGGAGAAGATATTCACAAATGACACTTCAGACAAAGGGCTGATATCCAAGATCTAGAAAGAACTCCTCAAACTCAACACTCAAAAAACAGATAATCATGTCAAAAAATGGGCAGAAGACATGAACAGACACTTCTCCAAAAAAGACATACTAACAGACACATGAAAAAAATATTCATCATCACTAGCCATCGGGGAGATTCAAATCAAAACCACATTGAGATACCACCTTACACCAGTTAGAATGGCCAAAATTAACAAGACAGTAAACAACAAGTGTTGGAGAGGATGTGGAGAAAGGGGAACCCTCTTACACTGTTGGTGGGAATGCAAGTTGGTGTAGCCACTTTGGAAAACAGTGTGGAGATTCCTTAAGAAATTAAAAATAGAGGGACGCCTGGGTGGCTCAGTTGGTTAAGCGGCTGCCTTCGGCTCAGGTCATGATCCCAGTGTCCTGGAATCGAGTCCCACATCGGGCTCCTTGCTCGGCAGGGAGCCTGCTTCTCCCTCTGCCTGTGCTCGCTCTCTCTCTCTCCCTCTCTCTCTGACAAATAAATAAAAAATAAAAAAAAAAAGAAATTAAAAATAGAGCTACCCTATGACCTTGCAATTGCATTATTTGGTATATACCCCAAAGACACAGACATAGTGAACAGAAGGGGCATCTGTACCCCATTGTTCATAGCAGCAATGGCCACATTTGCCAAACTGTGGAAAGAGCCAAGATGCCCTTTAACAGATGAATGGATAAAGAAGATATGGTACATATATACAATAGGGTATTATGCCTCCATCAGAAAGGATAAATACCCAACTTTTGTATCAACCTGGATGGGACTGGAGGAGATTATGTTAAGTGAAATAAGTCAAGCAGAGAGAGTCAATTATCATATGGTTTTACTTACTTGTGGAACATAAGGAAAAACACAGAGGACATTGGGTGAAGGAAAGGATAAGTGAGTTGGGGGAAATCGGAGGGGGACATAAACCATGAAAGACTGTGGACTCTGAGAAACAAACTGAGGGGTTTTTTTGGGGGGTGAGGGGTTAGGAGGGCCTGGTGGTGGGTATTAACTAGGGCACGTATTGCATGGAGCACTGAATGTGGTGCTTAAACAATGCATCTTGGAACACTGAAAAAAGTAAAATTAAATTAAAAAATAAAAAGTAAAAAAAAAAGTAAAACAGGTTAAATTTAGTCACCAGTAATAGCTTGACTTTAGAAAAATCACTTGTAGTCTCTGAATCTCAATGTCCTTGTCTGTAAGATGGGAATAGTAATAAAAACATATAATGATAATGTGTGTGTACCTACTGCTTATACTACTTATATGTGAGCTATTAACGTAGCTTAAATTCAACAATTATTTTTAAGAAAGTAAGTAAAGACATATGTATATATTATATCAGTTTTATAAAGTATTAAATATTATATAGTTAATAATAAGTATATATTCAAGTAATTAGAATATATATGATTTTATATAATGTTAGTAATATTAATTTTTTATATAAATGTGAATTATCTATTTCTGGCTCATAATAAGTGCTCCATACATACTTGCTGAATAAGTGAGTGAATAAATGAATAAATTAAAACTACCCTATAGTATAAGAAATTTGCATATGTGTTTCTTCTGATCCTGCACGTACTTTTAAGTCTGTGAGAACACTGAAGGACAAAGAGTGACATATCGACATCTGATTTTGGCTGCTGCCTGGTTAATTGTTAGCTGTCGAGAAAGAAATATGCACAATTTATTCCTCTACCTAGTTTATAAGCTGATGTCTCTCATGTCGCCCTACAAAAGTGCTGACCTGAATTTTCTGAGTACAGCTTCATAACCTAGTCTAGGAGGTGATTTGGTGCGTTTACTGTTCTACCAAAGGAAAAATGATCACCAGGTATATCTATGTGACTGTACAAGTCTATAGTAGATAGCTGGTCTTAAGGGATCCAGTTACTATGGACAGCCCAGAGTGATGGAAAGGTCACTGTTCTTTGTATCGAACTGACCCTGTTTCCAATCCCAGTTCCCTAGCACTTGCAAACATTTGCTGTTGACACTGTTCAACACGCATGCCTTTTCTCTTGATAATAGTATCCTTAGTGTCCTTGGAGGAAACACTTCCTTCCTGTGAGTTTTAGCAGAAATTGAATCTATCTCTGACCACAGGGGTGAGCATTTAAAGATACCTGTTACTGAGTGGGTCCAGAAACAGCGAGACCTCAACAGCAATAAGCACATGTAGAGCTTGTTTGTTAAACATTACTCTCTCTTAAAATAAACTTGGGATCCTTAGATAAGTTACTGCTTGGGGAATGGGGGAAAGGAGGGTAGATAAAGTGCAAGATGAGCCTGAAATACCTTGTACCAAAAAGTAAGGAAGTACTCAGAGAATGGTGGAGATGTGTCCAAAGAAGCCAGCTTGTAGACACTTCCATGGGCAAAACTGAATGCAATTGGAATGTCAAAATACATAATGCTAGTAACAGATTTAGCCCACTAAATAAAACAGGAAACCATGAGTCCATATGTACATAAATAAATAAATTTATAACATAAATAAATATATACATAAATGAATAAATGTTTGATGAGCAATGCGATACATACTTAATTCAAACAACCCCTTCACAAAATAATTACTAACAACAGAGAATGGAGAACTTTACAGTGAGGAGCTTGGCAAATACCGCTTTAATGTAATGATAGCTGTCAACATCACCAGTCATGGGACAAATCAATATCATGTGCCTCTGATAAGATGCATGGAGAAAAACATGTCACTTCTGCAATAGTCCTGCCAAAGATGCCTAACCTGAATCCAGTCATGAGGAAACATCGGGACAGTCAAAAATGAGGGGCACTTTACAAAGTCGCTGACCTGTAATGTTTGATAGTTTCAACATAATCAAAGTCAAGGAGTCGCTGAAGAACTGTTCTAGACTGAAGTAAACCACACAGATATGATAGCTAAATACAACACACAATTCTGGAGTGGACCCTTTGGTTATTATTGGGACAACTGGAGAAATTTCAGTGGGGTCTGAGGATTATATGGCAATAATGTATCACTAGTAACTCTGATTTCTGAGGGTTGTGACTTGGTTCTGTGGGAGAACACCTTATGTATAGGAAATGCACATTAAGAAATTCAGGATCACAGGGCATCAGATTGGCAACTCTCAAGTGGTTTAGGAAACAAACCAACAAAAATCTGTGCTCTGTACTTGTACCTTTGCTGTAAGTTTGAGATAGTTTCAAAATAAAAATACTGATAATGCATATGTAGACTATGTCTGAGGGGACACACCAGAACTGCCATTGTCTATGGAAAGAAGACGTGTGTCCAGTATAAGAGAGACACTCACTTTCCGCTGCTTATCTTTTATACTGGTCAGATATTTTATGTTGTGAATTAAAAACTGACTCTATCACTAAATGGAATACGGAGACATTTTAATGGAAATTAAATAAGAAAATGCATGCATGATCATTATAGAAATTTTAAAATTGCAAATATTTTAAGGGTTTGACCAGATCCCTTGAGGAAGCATTTTGATGTTTTTCTTATCACAATGTAACATTTTTCCCCCCTTGGTTTCATAATATTATGATGTTGTGGTTCTGTGCTTCTGAAATTTCATGTCTTTAAAATTAATGTCACTCTCCATTATACTTAAAACTCTTCTAAGCATCAAATAAATAAAGAAAAAAACAAATAAATCTCCTCCTTCAATCTATACCTCTAGGCTACTTAATTTTGAATGCTAGCACTTGTCATTACATGATGAAATATATCATTATTATTATCATATTATTATTATTAGCTGTAGTTCCTACACTAAAATATTAGTTCTTCCCATGAGACTAGGGACTTTGGTTTCTTGTCTTCTGAGGCTCTGACACCTAGTACTGTACCTGGTACATAGTGAGAAAGGGGGACTGACTGTCTTACACTGTTGGTGGGAATACAAACTGATATAGTCATTTTGGAAAACAGGATGGGGATGCCTCAAACTTAAAAATGGAGCTACCCTACAACCCAGAAATTGTACTACTAGGTATTTACCCCAAAGTTACTAATGTGATGATCTGAAGAGGCACCTGAACCCCAATGTTTATAGCAGCAATGTCCACAGGAGCCAAACTAGAAAGAGCCAAGATGTCCACTGACAGATAAATGGATAAAGACGATGTGAGATATATACAAATATATATATTTGTGTGTGTATATATATATATGGAATATTATATATATATGGAATATTACTAAGGCATCAGAAAGGATGAGTACTTACAATTTACATTGATGTGGATGGAATCGGAGGGTATTATGTGGAGCAAAATAAGTCAATTGGAGAAAGACAATTATCATATGGCTTCACTCATATGTAGAACATAAGAAACAGCATAGAGGACCATAGGGGAAGGGACAGAAAACTGAATGGGAAGTCATCATAGAGAGAGAAAAAGCAGGAGAGACTCTTAACTATAGGAAACAAACTAAGGGTTGCTGGAGGGGACGTGGGTGAAAGGACTGGGTAATTGGGTGATGGGCATTAAGGAGGGCACGTGATGTGATGAGTGCTGGGTGTTACATGCAACTGATGAATTACTGAATTCTACATCTCATCTTAATGATGTACTATATGTCAGCTAATTGAATTTAAATAAAAAATAAAAATATTTTTTTAAAAAATCTGGATATGAAAAGAAAGATACAAGTTAGAGATAAGAAATTGGGAAATCTTGGAATATAAATGATCATGGAAAACATGTAGGGAGATAGGATTACCCAGGAAGACATGCAGAACAGAAGGTCAAGGATGGAACCCCTGGGAATGCAAATATTTTTCTCAGAAACTTCTGTGACTTTATAGATAATAGTTTCTAACTACTGTTACACCAACATGTTATAGTTTTCCATGGAATGTGATATCTTAAAAGATTTTCTTCATTCTTAATGCTCCAGAATTCTCATTTTATAATAATAGAAAATGAAAAAATAGAAGTGAATGTATAAAAATTCTCATTAAGAGGGGTGCCTGGAGGGGGGCTCAGGCAGTTAAGTGTCCAACTCTTAATTTTGGCTCAGGTCATGATCTCAGGGTCCAGAGACTGAGGCCTATGTCAGACTCCAAGCTCAGTACGGAGTCATATTGAGTTTCTCTCTCTCTCCCTCTCCCTCTGCTCCTCTCTCTACTTGTGCTTGCTCTCTCTCTCTAATAAATAAATAAATCTTCAAAAAATTCTCATTAGGAAAAGTCTCTTTCACAGAGCAAAACATACCATCTCTTGTTCTAGTCCTTCTATCTGTACCTTTCTGCAGTATACTGAGCTCGGTAACTGGCACCATCATCTAACCAGTCACTAAACCCAGAAAACTGGAAATCAAAACTGATACCTCCTTCTCCCTGTGACTTATCTCTAAGTAATCATCAGGTTGAGTCTATTTCTCTTGAACCTCTTCACTCCTTCTTATGCCACCAACTTAATCCACACTACCCTGACTCTTTGCAAACAGTCTCCTAACTTGTCCCCTATAGTTTCCCTAGCCTCCCTCTAGACTATTCTCCACACTGTAGTCACAGTAATACAAACAGCAATCTAAATCTGTTTTAAAAATATAACTTCTTCCTTAAAACACTTTCTAACTCTTTTGGGGTTCTAAGTAGCTTAGTCTGTTAAGTGTCTGCCTTTAGCGCAGGTCATGATTGCAGGGTCCTGGGATAGAGCCCCACATCGGTCTCTCTGCTCAGCAGGGAATCTGTTTCTTCCTCTGCCTCTCCCCCTTCTCATGCCCTCCCTGTCTCTCTCTCTCAAATAAATAAATAAATAAATAAATAAAATCTTTTGAAAAGAAGAAATTAAGACAATTTCATTTAATTAATTAAATTATGTAACAATTTGTTCAGTCCGTATGTTCTCAGATATACTCCATGAGGCGAGAAATAAAAGGAGAGGGAAGAAAGGAATGAAGTTGAGCTCTTTTTGCCTTAAAACCTCTCAGGAATTAGGTTACAAAGTGAAATTGTTTTAAAAAGGCAGAAGTTGTGGGTTGTTTTCTATGGGTTTATTTGAGCTACTATTAAGGGAAATAGGACTTTCAGAATTAAAACTAGGTCACTAGATCAACTCGGGTGGTCCCTCAGGCATCACACAGAAATATCCTATCCCCACCACATGCATATTTCTTTTGCTCCTTGCCTACCTCCAGTGTTCCTTCACTAGGAACATTGAAAATTACTCTGGAGGATAGTGTAGAAGGGGCCCTGAACTGAGTG
Source organism: Mellivora capensis (assembly GCA_004024625.1). Lineage (NCBI taxonomy): Eukaryota > Metazoa > Chordata > Mammalia > Carnivora > Mustelidae > Mellivora > Mellivora capensis. Next base: position 11,268 of record PISX010016585.1, read on the forward strand.
TGTGTATTTGGCTTCCTTTCCTGTCTTTGTTTCCTCAAATCATGAACTTCATTTCAATAAGCATTTATCAATGACCTACTTTGTGCCAGTAGCTCTTCTGAGGGTGAGGTTTTCAGAGTTACTGTCCCTACTCTCAAAGAGATCTCAGTTTAGAAAGACATACAAAAGTTAAGTGTTCATAAGGTATAAGTAGGTTCTCTAAGGAAGTGACCTATTACCTCATGTCACCCACCACTGCTGCACTATGTCACACATTATGACCAACTGACAGAGGAGGAAAAGGGCTAGGCATAGTGATGGGTAGGCCTGGTATAAGATTTGAGGCTGAACACAGACAGCCGCTGAACTGAAGACAAAATGAGGGTGCCCCTGAAGAAACTGGAAGGTTACTTTCCCGGTTGGCAGAGCTTTGACTAGTGCCTGGTTATCCACTTCGTGATGGAAGAGAGCTGGCTGAGATAAGGAAATAAATGGATAGAAGATCAGGCAGATGGCATGGCTGGTTGGTGAAGGGTTGAAGGAGAAAGACTGGAAGATCAGGGCCCAGAGGGTCTGGAAAAGAGGCATAAAGAGAGAGCTTATGCAGGGGCAATAACATTGGTCCATCTTTTAACTGCACTTTAATACCCATGAGAATGTTCAACATGGAAGTGGCCCTTAATAACCAAGCAATCTCTTTGTTTTGTTGATTGTTTCCTTTGCTGTGCAGAAGCTTTTTATCTTGATGAGGTCCCAAAAGTTCATTTTTGCTTTTGTTTCCTTTGCCTTTGGAGACATGTCTTGAAAGAAGTTGCTGTGGCCGATGTCGAAGATGTTACTGCCTATGTTCTACTCTAGGATTTTTATATTTTCCTGCCTCACATTGAGGTCTTTTATCCATTTCAAGTTTATCTTTGTGTATGGTGTAAGAGAATGGTCAAATTTCATTCTTCTATGCAGAGCTGTCCAATTTTCCCAGCACCATTTATTGAAGAGATTTTTTTCCACTGGGTATTTTTTCCTGCTTTGTTGAAGATTAGTTGACCATAGAGTTGCAGGTCCCTATCTGGACTCTCTACTCTGTTCCATTGGTCTATATGTCTGTTTTTGTGCCAGTACCGTGCTGTCTTGGTGATCACAGTTTTGAGGTAAAGCTTGAAATCAGGCAACGCAATGCCCCCAGTTTTTTTTTTTTTCTTTTTCAACATTTCCTTAGCAATTCGGGGTCTTTTCTGGTTCCATACAAATTTTAGGATTGTTTCAGCCCTTTAAAAAATGCTGGTAGAATTTTAATCGGGATGGCATTGAAAGTATAGATTGGTCTGGACAGTACAGACATTTTAACAATGTTTATTCTTCTAATCCATGAGCATGGAATGCTTTTCCATCTTTTTGTGTCTTCTTCAATTTCTTTCATGAGCGTTCTGTAGTTCCTTGAGTACAGATCCTTTACCTCTTTGGTTAGGAGATAACCAGAATACCTGGTTATTCCCAGGTATTTTATGGCTCTTGGTGCTATAGTAAATGAAATCGATTCTCTAATTTCCCTTTCTATATTTTCAATGTTAGTATATAAGAAAGCAACTGATTTATATACATTGATTTTGTATCCTGCCACATTCCTGAATTGCTGTATGAGTTCTAGTAGTTTGGGGGTGGAGTCTTTTGGGTTTTCCATATAAAGTATCATGTCATCTGCGACATGTCATCTTCAACTGTCACTTGACTTCTTCTTTGCCAATGTGAATACCTTTTATCTCTTTTTGTTTTCTTATTGCTCTTGCTAGGACTTCTAGTACTATGTTGAACAACAGTGGCAAGAGTGAGCATCCTTGCTGTGTTCACGATCTCAAAGGGAAGCCTGCCAGCTTTTCCCCATTGAGAATGATATTCACTGTGGGTTTTTCATAAATAGATTTTATGAAATTGAGGAATGTTCCTCTATACTTTGAAGAGTTTTAATCAGGAACAGATGCTGTATTTTCTCATATGCTTTTTCTGCATCAATTGAGAGGACCATGTGGTTCTTCTCTCTTCTCTTATTGATTTTTTTTCTATCACATTGATTGATTTGCAAATGTTGAACCACCCCTGCATCCCAGGGATAAATCCCACCTGGTCATGGTGGATAATCTTTTTTTAAAATATTTTATTTATTTATTTGATAGAGAGACAGCAAGAGAGGGAACACAAGCAGGGGGAGTGGGGAGAGAGAGGAGCAGGCTTCCTGCCGAGCATGGAGCCCAATGTGGGGCTGAATCCCAAGACCCTGGAACCATGACCTGAGCCAAAGGCAGATGCTTAATGACTGACCCACCCAGGTCCCCCGGTGGATAATCTTTTTAATGTACTGTTGGATCCTATTAGCTAGAAACCCACAGAATGGGAGAAGATATTCACAAATGACACTACAGACAAAGGGCTGATATCCAAGATCTAGAAAGAACTCCTCAAGTTCAACACTCAAAAAACAGATAATTGTGTCAAAAAATGGGCAGAAGACATGAACAGACACTTCTCCAAAGAAGACATACAAATGATTAATAGACACATGAAAAAATGTTCATCATCATTAGCCATAGGGAGATCCAAGTAAAATCCACACTGAGATACAACCTTACACATGTTAGAATGGCCAAAATTAACAAGATAGTAAACGACAAGTATTGGAGAGAATATGGAAAAAGGAGAACCCTCTTACACTGTTGGTGGGAATGCAAGTTGGTGTAGCCACTTTGGAAAACAGTGTGGAGATTCCTTAAGAAATTAAAAATAGAACTACCCTATGACCCTGCAATTTCACTAGTGGATATTTACCCCAAAGATACAGATGTAGTGAAAAGAAGGGCTATAGGTACCCCAGTGTTCACAGCAGCAATGGCCATAATCACCAAACTGTGGAAAGAGCCAAGAAGCCCTTCAAAAGATGAATGGATAAAGAAGATGTGGTCCATATATACAATGGAATATTATACCTCTATCAGAAAGGTTGAATACCCAACTTTTTTTTCAAAAGTTGAATACCCAACTTTTGCATCAACATGGATGGGACTGGAGGAGATTATGTTGAGTGAAATAAGTCAAGCAGAGAAAGCCAATTATCATATGGTTTCACTTACTTGTGGAGCATAAGGAATAACATAGAGGACATTAGGAGAAGAAAAGAAAAGTGAATTGGGGTAAATCAGAGGGGGAGATGAACTATGAGAGACTGAGGAGTCTGAGAAACAAACTGAAGGTCTTGGAAGGGAGGGGGGTGGGAGGATGGGTGAGCCTGGTGGTGGGTATTAAGGAGGGCACGTTATTGTATGGAGCACTGGGTGTGGTGCATAAACAGTGAATCTTGGAACACTGAAAAAATTAAATTTTAAAAAAACAACAAGAAATATGAATGACTTGGGCCTGCTGACAAAAGAAAATAAGAGTATACTTAATCTCCAGATCCTGCTAGATACAGAAGTTGTTTTTCAATTTGAGTTAGATGCCTTATAGTGCCCTATGTCTCTATTCCATTTCATAATTTCCTAGGTCTTGCTCCCATTCATTTCTCACTGCAGAGAGTAGAAACTAACAAACTCCATCCCACATATTTAAAATGAATTGGGTCTTATAAAAATTGCCATGCAAGCTTTGAAACCAAGCAGAGCTATGCTTTGTTCCTTTATCTACAAGCTAAATAGCCTGGAACACATTGGTTTACCTCCCTGAAACTTAAATAGAGATGATGATGCTTACTTATAAAACAGTTTTAAGAATTATATAAAATCATGTTTTTGAAATGTTTAGTGCTATGCCTATCACATGGTTAATCCTGAGTACAGGTTAGTGTTATCTCTGTGGTCAGAACTCTACAGCCAGATGTCTCTGACCCTTGATGTCCATCTAGATCTCTCCATCTCACCTTCAATCAGATTCTCAAATACCTTTTAAGATGATTTTACAGCTTTGTAATACAGCTTGAAGTCCAGAATTGTAATGCCTTTAGTTTTAATCATCAAGACAGTATGATATTGGCACAAAAATAGACACACAGATCAATGGAACAGAATAGAGAACTCAGAAATGGACCCTCCACTCTATGGTCAAATAATCTTTGACAAAGCAGATAAGAATATCCAATGGAAAAAGACAGCCTCTTCAATAAATGGGGTTGAGAAAATTAGACAGCCACATGCAGAAAAATGAAACTGGACCACTTTCTTACACCATACACAATGATAAACTCAAAATGGATGAAAGACCTAAATGTGAGACGAGAATCCACCAAACTCCTAGAGGACAACACAGGTAGCAACTTCTTCAACCCTGGCTGCAGAAACCTCTTGCTAAACACATCTCCAAAGACATGAGAAACAAAAGCAAAAATGAACCATTAGGACTTCTTCAAGATAAAAAGCTTTTGCACAGCAAAGGAAACAGTCAACAAAACTAAAAGGCAACCCATGGAATGGGAGAAGATATTTGTAAATATTTGTAAATATTTTATCAGATAAAGGGCTAGATCCCAAATATAGAAAGAACTTATCAACTCAACACCCACCCCCCCAAAAAAAAATATCCAGTCAAGAAATGGTCAGAAGACATGAAGAGAAGACACATGTGTCTGAAGAGATCAAAATGGCCAACAGACACATGAAAAAGTCTCCACATCACTCAGCACCAGGGAATACAAATCAAAATCACAATGAGATACCACCTCACACTAGTCAGAATGCTAAAATGTACAACTCAGAAAACAACAGATTCTGGCAATGATGCAAAGAAAGGGGAACCCTCTTACACTGTTGATGAGAATGCAAACTAGTGCAACCACTCTGGAAAACAGTATGGTGGATCCTCAGAAAGTTAAGATTAGTGCTACCCTGTGACCCAGCAATTATAGTACTAGGTATTTACCCAAAGGATACAAACATAGTGATTCAAAAAGGCACATGCACCCCAATGTTTATAGCAGCAGTGATAACAATAGTGCAAATGGAAAAGAGCCCAGATGTCCATCGACAGATGAATGGATAAAGACGATGTGGTATGATTGTGAAGAAAGGGGAACCCTCTTTACACTGTGGGTGGGAATGCAAATTGGTGCAGCCACTTTGGAAAACAGTGTGGAGGTTCCTCAAAAAATTAAAAATAGATCTATCCTATGACCCTCCAATTGCACTCCTGGGTATTTACTCCAAAGATATAGATGTAGTGAAAAGAAGTATTATATGCATCTCAATGTTCATTTCAGCAATGTCTACAAAGCCAAAATGTGGAAAGAGCCAAGATGCCCTTCAACAGATGAGTGAATAAAAAAGATGTGATCCATATACACAATGGAATATACTCAGCCATCAGAAAGTAGGAATACCCAGCTTTTGCATCAACATGGATAGGACTGGAGGAGATTATGCTAAGTGAAATAAGTCAGAGAAAGTCAATTATTACATGGTTACACATATTTGTGGAACATAAGGAATAACATGGAGGACATTAGGAGAAGAGAAAAATGGAGGGAGATAAATCAGAGTGGGAGACAAACCATGAGAGATGATGGACTCTGGGAAACAAATGGAGGGTTTTAGAAGGTAGGGAGGTTGGGGGATGGGTGAGCCTGGTAATGGGTATTAAGGAGGGCATGGATTTCATGGAGCACTGGGTTTTATATGCAAACAACGAATTATGGAACATTACATCAAAATTTAATGATGTAGTGTATGGTGACTAACATAACAATAAAAAAAGAAGATGTAAAAAAAGAAGATACATAGATAGATAAATACAGATATAGATATAAATGTAATGGAATATTACTCAGCCATCAAAAAGAATGAAATCGTGCCATTTTGCTACAATGTGGCTGGAACTATAGGGTATTCTGCTAAGTGAAATAAGTCAGTCAAAGAAAGACAAATATCACATAATTTCACTCATATGTGGAATTTAGGAAACAAAACAGATGACCATAGGGGAGGGAAAGGAAACATAAAATAAGACAAAAAAACAGAGACGGAGGCAAATCATTAACTCTTAACTATAGGAAACATACTGAAGGTTGCTGGAGGGGAAGTGGGTGGGGGATGGGGTAATTGGGGGATGGGCATTAAGGAAGACACTTGAAATAATGAGCACTGGGTGTTGTATGCTACTGATGAATCACTAAATTGTACCTCTGAAACTAATAATACAGCATATGTTAATTAAATTGAATTAATATTTTTAAAGATGATTTTATATGCAGAATGGCGAAGAAACTTCATCTGGTTTCCAATCCCCTGAACCTTCTCTGAAGGGTTGTATTAAGACATGTTCCAAAGATACATCCAAAAACCAGCCTGCATTGATTTCCCACTCATTTTAGTCTATGACTTCCCAAAGTAACTCTCAAGTTCCCTAGAGTAACCTCAGTTTGAAATACTGGCCTAGAGCAATTGTTGTGAGCCTGTAACAAAGGGAAGTTACTTAATGAAAGGTCCAGAAGATATATATACCATTTACAAAGCAATTAAACACATTATCCAAGACTATGCCACCTGGGTTCCTGTGGCCTATACTAGCAAACCTAATAACATCATTTCAATTATGTACCCTGAGTCAGCCCCCAGATGAGGGTTAATAAAGAAATGCTAATGCAAACAAGACAGCAGCTCAATATGCACAAGGAGAGAACTGTAATGGCAGATTAACTTACTCTGGCCAGCAAACTGTACATTCTGCAAATTAATAAAGCTAACAACAGCGTATTGTCAGAGCTGTTCACACAGCATTGAATTATTTTAAGAACCCACCAAGGGGGAAACAAACAAACAGAAAACAAAATGGACCAGAAATAGGGGGAGGGGCGTGAGCTTGATTCTAGTTTAACTCCGCTGCTAACAGTGATGCAAAGTAAAAATGTCCTCACTGATAAAGAATGAATCATAAAACAATCTTCTTATAAGACTACCTCATCCACTAGATCCTGGACAAATCAGCCTCTCTTTTCTAGGTTTCTCCCTTATTTTAAAGACTGGGGAAAAGGGCAAAGAAGCTCAGGAAGTTAGGGAAGTGTTTTCTAAAAGCTCATGCTAACACCACAGTTCTCTAATCTGGCAGAAGTATTTATTGAAGCAAATGCAGAAACCAGGAGAAAATCAAAACAAAGCCAGTGAGCAGTTGGCAAATGGAGCAGGTTTTATATAAACTGTGAATCAACAAATATGATCAAGTATCTATTATCTGTGCCCAAAGCTAATCTATTATCTACAGAATAAAAACAAGGGCTTGCTAAATTCATTGAGCACTCACCTAACTCTGACCTCTCTCAGCCAGCCCTCACAAAAACCCCATGAAGTGGATGTTTAGAGATGATAGTTTTGAGGACATTTAACCATCCCCTGGAATGCCTTGGCTGCAAGTAACAGAAACCCCTATTCAAACTTGACCAGTAGGGCAGGCAGTGTGTTATTGCCTGCACCGGAGAGTGCTGTGGCAGGCAGTCTCCAGATGTCCTGGGAGGACCCCAAATCTCTATCATCAGTCTACACTTCATCCTGTATCTGTCACACCTAATGTTCACACAAGATGGGTCCTGGTGACACCCTGAGCTACATGTTTACCTGTTTCTGTCTTCCACTCCCTGGACAGATTATCTATTCTTCTCTTGAAGCTGATAAGGACAACTTAGATCTTATGATAACTCCTGAACCAATAGCGGTTGCTAATTGATTTCATGCACTGGAAAGCTAAAACAAATAAGGACCACTTCTAGAGCTGGGAATGGGATCACTTGCCTCTGAATCACGAATATGAGAGGTGTACATGGGGAAAAAATAGGGAACTTACAAGGGAATAAGGGAGAAGAGACTGGAGAGACAACTACTGGGTCCATGGCATTTGCCCAAAGACAAGTGTTTGGCAAGTTGCAGGGCCAGCTTTGAACCAACTAAGTATGTTATAGAACCACAGATCAATTTCTGCAACTTAGAAAACCATATTACCAGCTACTCTTGTTAAACCCAACAAATCAATTTGGACAACTTAGAGAGGCATGACAACCATATTTACCCAACAAAAAATGTCAGGTGAATAGTAAATGTATCAAAACAACCGAATACAACATTTAAAATCCAGGTCATAGACTATCCAAGGCTTATGAACACCATGCCAGTAGAAATGAGAGTCAACTGTGTTATAAATATATAATATCTGTACAATAAATATTCATGTGCCATTTGGCCCATTTTATTTTTATTGCTATTTATTCATGGTAAAGCAACACTGTTGTATTTAAAAATTGCAAAAAGAATAGAAAGCCTTTAGGCATTTATAATTTTTTTATTGACTAGTCATAAACAAAACACCTCGGCCTGATAAGGCTTCTCTAATTTCTCCTGGCTGCTCCTGATAATGATCTGTAAATAATGCTGCCCCAGTGTCTGGTGTCTCTAAAATATTTAACACTGGAACAGACATGAGCTGGCTAGGTGCTGGACTCTTTCGTTGAGACCTAGATTCCAAAATATTCCACTTCATCTAGGGCTATACCAGAGCCATAGAAATAAGTACCCTCTTTTCACAAAGAGTTTTTGTCCCTTTGGGGGAAAAGATGGATAGTGGCAGCCTAGGACAGCAAGACTGCTTAAAAGTCTAGTTTCAGAATGCTATGCAGAAGGAAAGAAGCCAGGCAATCCAAGTTTTGGACCATTTCCCAATCTCTCCCTCTGTTTGAGGTCATTACCATATATCTAATACTTTCAGCTGGGCTAATAAACTCATTAGGGTCCTCTGTCTTCCTGGGTAAACAGCATTCCTTCCCACTTCTTCTGAGTAGATGAACAGTAAGTCTTCGTGAATGAAAAATCTTAGTATAGTCTTTATAAATGAACTGAAATGCCAAACTGAAACACCTAGAAATAGGAAATCATCAGGTGAATATTTGCCTTCAATGATTCTCCAATATTCTGCCGTCCTCTTTATCCCCACCGCCCCCATTCCTGGACAGCCCTTATCGCCTTCATCAGAAGTATCATGGACTCTTACCCTTCCTTTCTCAAATTCAGCTAAAAAATTAATTTTGCTCTGCTCATTACCTCCATATTCAAAAACCTTCATTGAATTCTCTTTACCTGTAGAAGTCACCCTCAACCAGAGGTCATCAAACTTTCTCCATAAAGGGCCAGATAATAAATATCCTTTGCTTTGGGGGCCAGATGATCTCTGTTACTACTCTTCTCTGCCTTCTGCTATAGTGCAGAAGCAGCCATGGACCAGCTGTAGACAAATGGACTTGACTATGTCCAAATAAAATTTATGGATGCTGAAATCTGATTTTGGTATAATGCTCATACTATTCTTCTTTTGATTTATTTTCTCCAACCCTTGAAAAATGTAAAAACCCTTCTTAGGTCATAGGCCATACTAAAACAGGTGGCAGAGCAGATTTGACCTGTGAGTTATGATTCCCTGACACCCTGATCTAAAGTCCTTTAGTCTAGGGCACCTGGGTGGCTCAGTCATTTGAGTGTCTGACTCAGTTTCAGCTCAGGTCATGAACTCCTGGGTCTTGGGATGGAGTCCCATGTTGGGCTCCATACTCAGCATAGTCTGCTTCAGATTCTCTCCCTCTGTCCCTCCAACTCATGTTCTTTCCCTCTCTCTCTCTGTCCCTCTAAAAAAAAATAAATCTTTGAAAAAAAATAATAAAACCCTTTAGTCCAACACCCAAATTAATTCCAATCCGCAATCTAGCCCCCTCTTTACCATTTGCTTCCACGGTTCCCAGTTGGCCATCAACATACTACCACTCCTGCTAAACTGAGTGATACATTGTTCTCTAAATGCACCACATTGAACCTTTTTAGACCATGTCATTCCTTCCATCCAGCTTCTAAGACTCTAAGTGTTACTCTTTTCATGAAACTTTTCCTCAGATCTTAGATTGAAATAACCTTTAAATCCTTTATAATAGCATTTTCTGCCTAGTTCTGTGTAAGCAATTTATACATTATGCCCTTTAACCCTTAGACAATGAGATAAGTGTTATTGGAACTATTCCAGAAATAGGAAATTGAGATTCAGCAGGATTATGTACCCTGTGCCACAATAAATGGCCAAGGCAGTGTTCTAGCCCCGATATTTTAGACCTCACAGCCCAGGCACTGCTTTTTATGCCACACACATCAACATTTTATTTGTACTTCTTTTATAATGCTGATTTCATTTCCACTCACTATTAGAGCTATTTGTGGGAATTTCTTCATCTCCTTTTCTAAAGTCTGGAATTCTCAAAGGCAGGGACCATGTCTTATTCATATTTATATCCTCAAGGGGATTTGCATAGAATAGGTGCTTAATACATCTTTGTTGAGAGAATGAGCACCATTCAATATGTACTTGTAGCAATGAATTGCTATTATTAACTTTCAGATTTGATTTCCTATAATCACTACCCTTGATATTAGAGAATGAACCCGATTTTTTTTTCAGAATGCAAACTCAGAGATAAATAGAAAATCAAAACTGGTTTCCATCTGTACATGTGAAAAGATTTTGTTTGTGCTCAAGTAAAAACTAGACAGATACAAATATGAAATGCATCGGGCCATTTGATTTGGATTTTAGCGCTTTCTTTCAGGAAAAAAAGAAACCACACTCAGAACTGTTGGTGTGCTAGTGAGCCTTTGACATCAACAACCCCTGGCATCACTGGTCATCAGGCACAGAACCCACTCCCAGCCTTATTTATGATAGGGTCATCCTTTATCCCTAGGACACTTGGGTCATTCAGAATGGAACTTTTGTCTAGCTCTGGTATTTGGCAACAATGACAGAGCAATCAACCATTGCCACCCACTTACAATTCAACTTGCCAAGTCCAAAAAGTGACTGATAATCATGTCTTCTGAAGTTAAGTTGGATAAATCTTTTCCTCCTTTGGATGTGAAGTCTGGTAGGTGATTAAGAAAAGAATCTAATCCATTGAGGATCAGCATGGCACAAAGGCACAGAGCCTGAGTTTGGGTCCATGCACTACCATTCATTTGTGGTACTTTCTGTGTTTTACATGATGAATCTGACCTTGGTTTTCATTGTTTATATAACAGAGAAAAATAACATTTTCTTTATAGAATTTTAAGCGAAGGACACAACATTTACATTCTCCCTAGCACACTGTCTGTCACAGAGTATTTACTTGCTCACTTTATTCCCTGTTACTTCTAATCTTATGATACTAGTTTCGGAAACAAGGACTAACCCTAATTCATAAGTTAGTCATGTAACTACAGAGTTCTGTTGTTTTGTTTTGCATTGCTTAGTGGCTATCTCAGGAACAGAGTTAAAATCTGACTGTATTTAACTATGAATTATGTCACAGTTAGAACCGATTTTAAGTGGTAAGCTTGAAAGTTAAAACTCCAGTTTTAAAACTGTTACTTTCAAAGTGGAGAACAATTCATGCTCTAGATGTTAGAGTTTCTGGCTTGCAAACCCAAGCAATAGGAATGGATGTTGAGGGGCGAGGACCATAGCATGCTGCCACCCACGGCTCAAGGACCCAGATGTCACTGTGTCTTCAGCTAACTGTGCCCGTGGTGAGGTGTGTGGAAATCTATTCCCTACAAAGCTTTTCTTTTGTCACAACCTTCTCTCTCCTTCCCCCTTCAGGATAAGTCACCCAAGCCACACTATTCCTTTGTTCCCTTCCACTTTTCATCCCTCATCATAGCTCAGTTAATACCACCCCAGGTCATTTTTCTTTTAATTTTAAAACTAAATGCATTTCCTGCAGCTAATTTTATTCTCTCCTCTCTTCTTCATAATTTATTCAATTATTTCAAGAACATCTATTTCATTTCTCACATTCTTACTTTTCTGAACACTCAAACAACCTTTACTTCTTGGTCTTTCTATAAAAGGAGTTCTAGCAAAGAAGAGGAAATCTCTAATTTATAGAGTAAAAGAAGTATAATGTTTAAGTGTCCTCCACATCTGAAACCTATAAATATGCCCAGAATTCCCCTTCAGAAATCCCATCCCCTGTATTTTTCTAAGTTCATTCTTCAATAGATGAAATTACAGTACTTCATCAAGACTTACATATTTGGGGATTATTCAATTGCAGCAATAATTTACTGATTTTTAAATACTTTTTGTCTTTGAAGCTACAGTATTTATGTTACATTATGCTTGGGCAGTTTTATGGTCTAAATAAATTCCTTAACCACCATTCACAATAATATTTATACAGGTACTGATGACAAATTTCTAATGACCCACTCACAATTACATTTTGGGACATAATTCATTTTTATGGTAGTTTCTACTTGGATATGAGCTATTAGTAAATTTTAGAAAATTCATAGCTCATTTTAGTACAAATCATATAATTTACTGTTTTACTTATTTCTTGGAAGATGTTTGTGATTGTTGTCACATACTTAAACTTCTGCAATTTTTTTAACTTCTTTGAAATACTCACTGAGCATGAAGGGGATAACTTTCATTGGCATTAGACAATGTGGTTGCTGACAATTAACAATTTGTTTTTTTGTTATTGTTGTTAGATATTAGTGGACCCCATGATTGGAGTTTGGGGCGTGGGATGCATATCCTCCTTGACAGTCTTTCCACCAGCTGGCTGGTCTCCTCAAAACCTAGTCTCTGAGTAAATTTGGTCAGGTGTTCAGATGTTTATAGTAAAGGAGTAACAAAATAATTTAACAAATTGTGCAAACTTGATAAAATCTTGCTCTCTGTTCTTTATATACTTTGAGAAATGCATTTGATAAAAAGCTTTCTTAAGACAAGTTCACAACAGTCTCGTTGCAGGATCTAGCTAACCCTTTAGAAGGGATAAAGTAACAGAATCCTGAATAAGGAGCTATACACAGACCTGGATGGATTCCCAAGGCTAAGGCTTTATTTTGAAATAGATTGATTTTATCTATCTATTTTTATAGCATGTTCATGCAAAGACAGAAGGACTTAAAACCCATCTGGCCAACCTATGCATCTGGAACCCAGTCATTTGATCAATTTAAAAATCATCTCTAACATCCATTATACTAATTAAAAGATTCTCTGGTGTTAATCACTGATAAAGTTGAATCCTTCTAACAACACTGCTAATCTGTGGGTTTCTGATTAGTCTTTGAAAGGCTAACTAATTCAGTTTGTATTGACAAGGAGGTGCATCACATGTTAAACTAATTAAAATGAGAATCACACACACACCCCAATATATTACAGATAAGAAGGCACTTGAAAATTCCCAAATGCAAAACATTAAAATTCTATAGATTCTCATCTTGGCACACAAGGGGTCTTACGCAGATTCACATATGAGAGATGGCAATGAGGTGGATACATTTACCTAGTAGGTGAGCCAAGCCCTAGAAGACAAAATAAAAGGCCATTATCATTTTGTAGTAGAGAAGTAACTGCAGGTTTATAAATTGAGAGGACCTTAAAAATACTTAAGACTCAGTATCTCCAAAAGGGTATTCAAAAAAGGGGGTAAGGATTTGGGGCCATAGCCAGTGTAAGGAAAGAAGACTTAATGTAAATGGTCTGACATTAAGAAAGATATGATTAGGGGTGCCTGGGTGACTCAATAGATTAAGCAAATAACTCTTGATTTTGACTCAGGTCATGATCTCAAGGTTGTAAGACTGAGCCCCACATGGGGCTCTGAGTGCAGTGTGGAGTCTGTTTGAGATTCTCTCTCTCCCACTCCCTATGCCCCTCCCCCACTCCCGTTCTCTCTAAAAAAATAAATAAAATCTTTTTTTTAAGATTTTATTTATTTATAAATAAAAATAATAAATACTTTTTTATTAAGATAAATAAATAAAATCTTTTTTTCTAAGATTTTATTTATTTATTTGAGAGAGAGAGAATGAGAGAGAGTGCATGAGAGGGAGGAAGGTCAGAGGGAGAAGGAGACTCCCTGCTGAGCTGAGACTTGATCCCAGGACTTGATTCTGAGACTCCAGGATCATGACCTGAGCCAAAGGCAGTTGCTTAACCAACAGAGCCACCCAGGCACCCCAAAAATAAATAAAATATTTTTTTAAAAAAAGAAAGGTGATTAAATGTCCTATTTTCTTGTCATGTCATATTCTTTTAAAATTCAATGTGGCCTGTCCATTAAGGAAATCAAATATGTAAAAGAATACCATATAGAACACACTGTATAGATGGACACATGTTTTTATTTTGCCAGTGAAATTTATATTTCTAGTTTCTAAAATACCAAATTAAGATAAAATTAAGGTAAAATGCCACTAGAGGTAACAGCTATGTTAGGATCACATGACCCTAAAGATTTCCTTTAAGATTTTGTGATTTATTTGAAATAAAGCCAGAGTGGTTCAATTTTTAAATTATTGAAAAAGTATTTGATTTGTAAAAGTTTTTAATCATTAAATATAATTTAATAATTAACATGCATTAAAATAAATTATAAATATTTAATGATCACTAATGATTTTAAAATCCAAGCCAATAAAGCAATTAGATACCTTTTTGTTAGCAGCACAACCTGAGATATGGACAGAAAGAGCATCATTCTTTTAAAATACAGTGGTAGTTATTCTTCACCTAATTATAAATGAGGCATTGTTAGTGCTTCAAAAGGACAAAGCAAATCTAATTATCACCCAATTCTCAAATTCCCTCTATATATCACTGCTGACTCTCCTTTGAATGTAATTCAGGTTGTCTGGTCCCTCTTTCTGAATGGACCTATTAGTCACCAAAGAGCAGTCTTTACGTTTGAGTAATAATGTGGGCCTGCACTATCCTTACCTGTCCCCATGGGAGCACTTCTGGATTTTGATAGCTGCCTAGTTGCTTGTGCATCTCCCCCAATAGAAAGGGAACTTTCCAAGAGCAAAGACATGATCTCACCGCAATTATAATCTAGAACCTTCCATAGAGTTGAACAGCCTCACATGTAGCTGGTGCTAGTTGATAACAGATGATAAACTTAAGGCTGAGAAAAGTTAAGCGACTTGCCCAAGGTCACAAAGCAACAGAAAACAGAAGAGCTAGCATATGATCCAAAGCAAGTATTCTGGCCTCCTGACTCTACTGGGCTGCATCCCACTGAAACTCCTCCCTGATGTCCTTGTCTATCTTCCCTACCAGCCTCTGAACTTCCTCAGGCCAACTGCTACGTTATGTTCATCACTGCATCTCTCATATCTAGCTTAGTGTTTGACAAAAGAGAGCTCTGTGGTTGAGTACATGGTTTGGTTTGGATTTTGCTCTTGAATTTGCCCAGTTGAGGCCATAACTGAAGGCATTAAGGAAAAACTGGATTTCTTTTTTATTGCTCAGCATTACAGCAGATGTGACACATTCAGTATGTTATTCATTCTGGGGGGATGAGAATTGTCCCCCACTACATGTGTGCATAAACACAAACACACACAGGTTACTACCCAGCACTTTTCTGGGTGTAAAAGATCAAGGGAGTAGGCTCTATTCCCTTATGAACCAGCTTGCTCCAAGGTCATTAGTTCAAGTGGAGGAGATGACCTGATCCATACTAAGCCCCCAGATAAGATATATATCTCAAACGATACATGCTTAATGAATATGGACAAAGTCTATAGAGCAGTGAAGTCATTTTTATTTTTAGAAGATGGAACTATAGATTTTTTGGTTGATCCCATCACTCTCCATTAAGCAACAAAGTAAATGTGGCAAAGTAGAAAAAACTCAAACCTCAGAAGCAGAGAACCTAACTGCAATACCTGGCTCATTCCCTCATTGACCAGTGAGCTTGGGGAAGTCTTTTTAACTCTTGTCTACTTTGGTTTCCTTGTTTGTAAAGCTCTTTCTGTTTCTGCTAGCTAGTGAAAATTCAATGAACTAACACGTAGGACATCAACATGTTGAACAAGACTGCTTCATCAGATAGAATCAGAATGCAGTTTTATTTTTGTTTTCCATTATCCCTTTAGACTTCTTAATAGGGTTGGTTGTCCTATCATTGCATGAAAACTTGACTGGCCTCATGGCATTTGTTCCCACTTTAAGCCAAAAATGCAATGCTAGTTTAATCATTCAAAGTGTCTAGTCTGTGTAATAACCAGAGTTTTGAGCTTCATCCAAGAGGAAATTTTCTATCTCCACATTCAGGGCCTTGTGTTGGGAAGTCCTAAGACCACCTCTGGTGTGATGATATCCTAGGAGGACTTACAGGTCTCACATAGAGTGTTCTCATGAGTCTGATTTATCATGTTGAAAGGATACAAAGCAAAATCAAGGGGCAAAATCCACATGGAACAAAGTCTGGGGGAAATCAGCTGCAGGATTCTATAGTCCTCTCTCAGTGGAGTCACAGGGATGAGCTTAACTCCCTTAGCAACACACCGTAACAATATGTGTGAAAGGCTGCCAAGCAAAATAACTCATTAGAGACACAGGACCCAGGGTTTTTACTGGGTACTTATCACATAGGTGTCCTTGCCTAGCATGTACCAAAATTCCAGATGCCCAGAAGGATGGCAAGAGTTGAGCATAAAACATATTGTTTGCATAACCAGTTTAGGCAATTTGAACTATTCTGATCAGCTAGAAGAATAGAAGCCTTCCCCAAATCCAAGTTCCCAGTTACTAGTCAACCATGGAAGTGGACCTCTCTAAGCTTAAGTGATCAGTCTTGCTACGTTAACTCTGAAGACTAGCAGCCTTTGGTGTGCAAAGTAGTGTGTCCTCCCCTCTCTTTCTTCCTTACCTCCTCCCCAACTAATGCTAACCTGGATTATGAAGAGATGGAGGAGAAGGAGGAGATGCAAGGAGAATAGGAACCTTCTTATTTGACTGGTACCATTTTAACTTCATCTCTCACACATCTGGGTCACTGGTATTTGAAGGTTGGCACTGTGTCTTATTGGCAGCCCTATGGGTTCTTCAGAGATTTCCCCTGAGAGCATTTGGTAGGACTTCCTGTGATGCATTACACATTTTTGGGGACCAGAGGCTCCTGATTCTTCAATAGACCCCATGGCCTCTCTGGAGCCCCATCATTCTTTTGAGTGCCCTCCTGGTCAGGATTTAAGAGAGCTGCATGTGATTTCGTTTTGGTTCATGGGAAACACTCCTGGCATTTTTGCCCCTAATAAACTCTGTGAGTGTAGGAGGCCCAGTGTAGTTATCTGCAGTGGTCTGGACAGCTAACCAGAACGGGCTCTCTCTTTTATATTTCTAGCCAAGAGTTAGATACTAGCCCCACTGTCATTCCATTTGCAAGACCTAAACATCAAACTTTCTTAGTGGTCCTGTAGAGGCACTTCTCCTTTTATTTAAAAGGCAGAATATCCTTTTCCATCACCTTGGTGATTGGGAAGAAGGCAGAGAAGGGAGGTGGCAGGCTCAGGGCACAACAGCAGGGCTCTTCAAAAATTACTTGTGTAAATACTCTAGGGCTTTCTATCACAGTTTAATATCTAAAATCCAAATCTCACTTTTTTAAGGGGCCTGAAGTTTATATAATTGGAGGGGGTGTGCTTTCTTTTATCTATAAAACTATGAATATAAAACTGGGTACTAAATATTTATTTATTTAGAACGAGGAATAAATCACAGGAAAATAAACATTTTAAAACACTGACAAATACTACAAACATAAGACTCAGAAAAACAATACTGCTAACTACCTGACATTCCTCTGCAACATGTTTTCCTATATTTTTAGCTGTAGTTTTAGCATAGACTCTTTGATTACTTCTATATAAGACAACAACTTTGTAAGATTTTCAATAGGTGACAAGAAAAATAATTCAGTCTTTCCTCTAGCATGGTTGTTTGGAATTTATTTTTATCACCGATAGGCTAGATCATTTTCTTTCAAAGCCAATAATACATCATTGGTAAAGTCACATATATTTTTAGGATTGCTATCAGAATTGAGAAAGTCTCTACCAAGTTTCTTTCATACATGACTGGAAAGATCTGGACAAAATTTCCATAAACTGGCTTCGGACTCCATCATTTCTGACTTTTTCTACTCCATCCCATGCGTGTCTCTATGTGCCTGTATGCAGGGATCTGTCATCCTGGTCCCGCACCTTGCTGTCATGAGGCTGGGTGAGTTGGAACTAAGAGCAGTAGGAGTGTTTGTGGCACGCACACCATGTAGGAACTGTTGGCGATAATGTAAACTCAGACACCAGTGGGACCTTGAGCAGCACGATTATATTACAACGCAAGCTAACTGTATCCACAAATTAAACTCCCATTAATTCACTGGTTCTCATTGGATGTGGGTTCAATTTTTCCTCCCAAGGGAAGGAACAGCAGTGATGGGGGGCGGGGGGAGAGGTTTGTGCGTTGCTACTAGCAGGGGAGGCCAGAGTGCCACAAACATCCATCAGGGTACAGGACAGATAGCCTGCACAACAACGAATTATCCAGCCCAAAGTGTCAAGATTGCCAAGATTGAAAAGATTGCTAGCTGGATCTCCAAAATACACCCCCAGTCACTATACCACCACTGGGCACTGGGAGAGGTGTGAAAAAGAGAAAACAGAGTGGATACAGACCATAGTCCTAAAGCACTGCAGCTAGACTATCTTACTTTTTATTTTTTTAAGATTTTATTTATTTATTTGACAGACAGAGATCACATAATAGGCAGAGAAGCAGGCAGAGAGAGAGAGAGGGGAAGCAGGCTCCCTGCTGAGCAGAGAGCCCAATGCGGGGCTCGATCCCAGGACCCTGAGATCACAACCTGAGCCGAAGGCAGAGGCTTAACCCACTGAGCCACCCAGGTGCCCTGACTGTCTTACTTTTTAAAATTCCACAAGAACATATGACCATATCATCACAGGGCCAGGGCTCTCCCAGGGCCTTGGAAGGGGCCTTGCAGTCGAGGGTCCGAGGCCTCAGCTTCACCAGCTACAGGATCAGTCTTGTCTCCCTACTCCTGCTAAAACACAGGCAGTCTGCAGAGTTCCAAGTATGCTATATGTGTGTGTATATATATATATATCTCCAAATCCAACAGGAAAAAACATCTTCTGAGTATTTGCTTATAATAGACCAGTGTATCATTCCAGTTTTGTAAAGAGTAAGGCAGAAGAAGGCCATAAACCAGCCACTGGCAGGCTGGAACCTGGCCTGCAGACATGAGATGTTGATTCTCACATTCAATTTGAATGAATTGCCAGCCCTTAAAAATTTTATTTTACATTAAATCCCAGATTTCAGGTTTTGATTGAAAACACCAGCAGCACTGGGATCCTACTCCTACCTGGTAACAAGGGAGTTCATTTGACTTAGCTGGTGGTTACGGTTTGCCAAAGACCCTGCTCAGCCAGCAGTCTCTCCCTAGTCCTCTAGGTATTTGGATCTGTAAACTTGCCCTGTGACTTTGGCTCACTATTAAGGGCTGTGCAAATATTCAACAGGATATTGGTATTTACATTTCAACATCCCCTTCCAGCCTCTGCTGAATGCTGGATACACACTCCCTTTTATTTATCATGGGTCATCTTTCTTTCCTTGGAAAGTCACAAGGTCTATATATTTTGTTTTAATTAAAGTATAATTAACATATAATAACCTATTAGTTTCAGGTACCAATCATAGAGATCAATACTTTTATTTTATTAAAGATTTAGTTATTTATTGGGGGGGGGAGCAGCAGAGAGAGAAGGAGACAAGCAGACTCCTGGTGAGCGGGGAGCCCAACATGGGGCTGGATCCCTGGACCCCGAGATCATGTCCTGAGCTGAAACCAAGAGTCGGATGCCTAACCAGCTGAGCCACCCAGGTGCCCCAGAGATGCAATATTTCTACACATTACAAATGATCCCCACAACAGGTCTAGTTGCCATCTGTTACCATACAAAGTTATTGATGTATTATTGACTATATTCCCTATACTGTACATTACATGCCCCTGACTTATTTATTTTATAACTGAAAATTTGTACCTCTTAATCTCTCTCACCTATTTCCTCCATCCCCAAGACCACCGCCCACTCTGGTAGCCAGCAGTTTGCTTCTTGTATCCATGAGTCTGTTTCTGTTTTGGTTTGTTGGTTTGGTTTGGTTTTTTTTTTTAGATTCCCTTAGAAGTAAAACCATATGGTATTTGTCTTTATCTGACCTATTTTGTTTAGCATAATACCCTCAGGCTCCATCCATGTTGTCTCAAAGGGCAATATTTCATTCTTTCTGATGGCTGAGTAATATCCCATTTATATATATCCCAGCTCTTTTTTTTAATCCATTCACCTATCAATAGACACTTAGGTTGCTTTCCTAACTTGGCTACTATGAATAATGCTACATGTATCTCTTCAAAGTAGTATTTTTCTCTTCCCTTTTTTAAAGATTTTATTTATTTATTTGAGAGAGAGAGAAAGAGAGAGAACATGAGCGGGGAGAGGAGCAGAAGAAGGAGAGCAGGAGGGCAGAGAGAAGAAGACTCCCCGCTAGGCAGGAAGCCTGATGCTGGACTCCATCCCAGGACCCTGGGATCATAACCTGAGCTGAAGGCGGACATTTAACTGACAGAGCCACCCAGGTGCCCGTAGAGTTTTTATTTTTATTTTTTTAAAGATTTTATTTATTTATTTGACAGACAGAGATTACAAGTAGGCAAGAGAGCCAGGCAGGGAGAGAGAGGAGGAAGCAGGCTCTCCGCGGAGCAGAGAGCCCGATGCGGGGCTTGATCCCAGGACCCTGGGATCATGACCTGAGCCGAAAGCAGAGGCTTTAACCCACTGAGCCACCCAGGCGCCCCACCCCTAGCATTTTTGTCTTCCTTGGAAAAATGCCCAAAAGTAGAATTGCTGGATTATATGGCAGTTCTATTTTTCATTTCTTAAGGAATCTCCATACTATTTCTCATAGTGGCTGTACCAGTTTATATTCCCAGTACAAAATCTGTATTTTAATAGACGCCACACAGCCTCTGCAATTTGCCACATGCTGTACTTTCTACAAAAATGCTAAGTACTAAAGGAAAGAAGAAAATGTCCTCTCTGTCAAATGCAGCAGGGCTGACCAAAAGGTGAAGGCCTCAGGGGGGTGATCTGTAGTCAACTGCTCCAGAAAAACCATTACTGATTTGGGTACAGAACGTCAAATCGATATAAATGCCCAAAAGGCCAATTAAATCATGCGAAAATCAATGAGCAAAATAAAGAGCAAAAATTATAATGGTAACATAAAGATTGTAACACGTCTGAACTTAAAATTAGGATGCCACCCACTGACATTTAGCAAAAAGTATGAGTGGGCTCCTTTCAAATTCAGGCCTTCTGGTCCCATCCTCAAACCATTAGAATTCCCAGCCAGGTACCAGGTACTATGTTAGATGTCAGACATCAAAAGAAATAGAAGTGTTTGAACATCTGTTGTCCCTGAATTCTGGACTCTGTTTTGTTAGTCTTTTTCCTAAACAAGGAATCCATTATTTTAGTTGGCAGACATCAAATCTCACTTTCTTATTTTTCAATGAAGGAATAGCGACCCAGGGTGACCTGGAAACTGCCTGTGATGATTAATTTTATGTGTCATCTTGGCTGGACCACAGCGTTTAGATATGTGGCCAAACAGTATTCTGGATGTTTCTATGAGGAGATTAGCATGTAAATCTGTGGAGTTTGAGAAAGCAGTTTGTCATCCATACTGTGGGTGGGTCTCATCTAATCAGTTGAAGATACACTCAAACAAAAGACTGACTTCTCTGGAGCACAAGCGAATCCTGCAGGAGATGGCCTTTGGACTCGAACTGCATCTGTTCATCCCTGGTTTTCCGTCTGCTGGCTGGCCTGCCTTTCAGATTTTAAACTTCTCAGCTGCCATACCTGCATGAGCCAATTCCTTAAAAGAATCTCATTCTGCATATACACACTTCTTATGGACTCTATTTCTCTGGAGAACCCTCACTAATACACGGACCAAGGAGAAGATTTTAGACTAGGATGTGAGTCCTGGGCCTTCCTCTCCAGTGTCCTTTCAACATCTAATGGCCTGACTACAAATGCCACTAAAGGCAATTGTTAATCAGACAAATGGTTACATCTCTGGGGAGGTATCAATTGTGTGTATTGTTCAGCTCCAGCAGCACAAATATTTTCCAGATCGCTCACCCTGAGGGAAAAAGGGGGACAGCCAGATTTAGACAATAGCTTTTTAGAGAAGATAGGAGTCCCAGGACATCAGTGAGCTGAGTCAGGGAGTACGCTCCCAAGATGATGGGCAATGCTGAGACCTACAGAGAGATGGAGTGTCAGGCAAGAGCACCGAGCTATAAACTGGCAAGAAAGAAACCAAGAGTCAAATCCTGGGGACACAGGGAGGGCTATTAAGGTACAGATCTAAGAATTCAAACTAAACCAATAAAAGCAGGTATATAGAGGACAGGCAGAGATTCATTGATTCCTCCAGCAAATATTTACTCCATATGCGCCATGTGTCAGGCACAGTTCTGAACACCGAGGATGAAATGGTGAGCAAAAACAACATGATCCCTGCCTTCAGCAATTACCTGGAATTGTGATTCTCAGCTGAGAAGAGGAGAGGGCATACTGGGCTAGGAGTTTGTATTTCTGTCTCCAGGGGAACCGGGAAGAGATGTGTAGTCGTGTAGTTTTTAAAAATCATATTCCAGATGATTCTGTACATTCCTGCTGGGAAACCATTTAAAAAATCTAGTGTTTTCATAATATAAACTACATAGAGTAAAGCTTGGGGAGTTCTTCTTGCAGAAAGGACAGTTTGAACAACACATGCCAAGAACATTAGCAAGCATTTGCAGCTTGCTTTTATCAGCTGGCAGGGTTGGGGAGAAGAAGAAGTCTGTTAACTTCCATTAAGGGACCAGAATGGAGCAGATAATGTGAATTCCCAAGCACATATCACTCACACACATTCCAACTGCCATGTTCCTACCTCCCACTTCATGTACATATACACACTTCAACACACACATGCATACACATGTTATCACAGAGTCTTTTATCCATTGCTTCATAAGCAAGCCATGTGGACCACATGGCAGACTCAGTGGTAGGTCCTGGGAATATGGCCCCTGCTCTTCTGGAGCTTACCACCCACCAGAAGACGAAAACAGTAAGCAAATATGTGCACTGATGGTGATATTGCAAAGTGGATACACAGCTGGAAAGGTTTGCAGTAGCTGGGGGTGCAAGCAAGGGAGATCTACCCAGCCCTGGAGGAGGCAGGGGCAATCAAGTGACTTGACATCTTTAGGTAAGAGACACATTCCTCTCTTCACAGCCATGGAAACATCTTATTATTCTTTTACATCCCATATTTTATCTACATATGAGACATGAAGGTGGCAAGAAGAGGGTGGAGGCCATTAAACTCGGTGTCAGAGTGATTGATGGAAGTGCCATAATTTTCTGAAAATGTTACCTGAATATCACTCACGCACTAAGTGTGACTCTTCCACAGTCCTTTAAAATTTTCATAAATCCAACTTGTAAGAAAGAGGGCTAGCACTCACAATATAGAAAGTATTCACAGCCTTTTGATTTTTAGCAGGTGATTTAGCTTCAATAAGTCCCCAAAAACAAAGAAAACGTACATCCTAAGATTTGTCCATGACCCACAAGCCAAATTGGTGTTATTTCCTGATGTTTCTGTAGAAGATTTCCTTAGAGAACCATATGTTTGTTAATCTTTAACCTCCTCCTTGTCCGATAAATCAGAAGACAATTAGATTCACCCCGTAGCTCAGAAATATTTATTTACCAATAAGCAACTTGACAAGCCGCTATGGCTGGCAGGCTAGCCAGCACACAGAGAGGCAAACAAATAAAAACAAGAAACTAGGGGAAGGGTGAAAACAGAGGCAGAGATTAAATGCTTGAGAGAGGGGAGGGTAAGGGATTGTTCCAGAAGGAAGGTACTATTTTAAGGGCAGTGAAAGATGGATAATCATTTACCGGGCAGGTAGGGGAGAGGTAGGGGGGCTGCAGGAGGAGCAGCACAGGCAAAGGAAGCAGCCTGTTCAAAGGCACGGAGGTGAGGAACAGCTTTGCTCATTCCTAAGAAGAAGGCTGTCCAGTAAGACCGGTAAGCCTGAAACAGAAGGAACACAGGTGGTGAGCAATGAGAGCAGGGAGAGGGGCCCTGGGGCCTTGTGGCTTTAAATGCTGGGTTACTTTTAGGCTTTTCCTAGAGTCAAAAACAATCTGAAGAATTTTCAGCAGAAACAATTGGCAATGGAATTTGTGTCAGCGGCATCACCCTGGTAACTGTAGGAAGGAGACACTGGAGTGGAGAGATCCAGGGTGACGAGATGAACCAGCACAGCACAGAGACATGAGTTTGGGCTGAAAAAGGCTGTTTCATCTGGACATGTTACTCCCAGAGCCTGTTTCCTCCACCTCAGTCCCTGCTCTGAGATCATGCTTTTGCCTGAAATTGTTATGTTTATTTCAAAGTTCTCTCCTGGGATCCAGCACTGGGTCTGTCAAAACAGGTGAGGGGGTCTTCCAAGTAGGGAGATTTGGAAAGCTTGGAAAAGCAATTATTCCAGCTTCCTCTTTGCGTGTCTTCTAGACCCCCAGCCCTGGAGAGTATCATGCCTGACTACTGGTAATCCCTGTTAAGATTCTGAACCTTTGTTAGCCCTTAACTACTCTTTCATGTAATATCCTGGAAAGTTGTACTTGCATATAGATGGCATCTAACTCACATGCCTCGCTTTACAGAGAAAACAGAGGCCCAGGTCAGCCAAGTGACATGCCCAAGGCTATCACCTGCATTTAGTGGCAGGATCTAAACCATGATCTCTACAGCATAATGGCTTATTAGGATCTATGGCTTAAAAGGCAATGTGGTACCAATGACAGTGGTTATCTTGCGTCACGAAATGTGTTCTTGGGCTGGTGGGAAAGGGAGAGGGAGCAATGAGGGAAGAGGTCAGATGTAATCAGTCCAGATGGGCAGCAGCAAAGGTAGCAACTGCATTATTGGGACCCTTGGTGGTGAGTGACAGAAACCAAACTTTAGGTTAAAGACAAACCACAAATGACTGGAAACTTCATTTAAATGCATGAAGGGCTGAGTGGCAGCTGGTCTCAGCTGAATGAGTGGAAGCCCACAGAGATCCCATTCCTGCTTCTCTCGCCCAGAATGGGATCACCTTCAGTCTCTTACACTAGCCTCATCTGTTTGACAGAGGTAGAACAAGGGGAAATACAGTGGCTGGACACATTTATTTCTCACCTCTTACCTCTTTGCCCAAAAAGAACAATGGTGTTTTTCCTCCCCTGGAAACTGAAAATAGCCTCAGAGGAAAAATTTGACTTGGTTTATGATACGTGCCCCAACCCCATCAACCCATTGAGGTCTTGTCACTAGAGGCTGCCGATATGGCCACATAGTTGCCACTGGGGGCGCCCCCAGAAAAAAAAGGATCTAGGAAGTGGATGGCTTTTCTACAATGGTTTCACTGATATAGCAAATACGGATCACTGTATTCTCTCGCAAATATTCTTTTAAGTATTATCATTGTAAGAATGGCAAAGTTTTCTTTGTATGAATATCATCTATCGTATACTTCTTTTTTATTTAAAGATTTTTATTTATTTATTTGACAGACAGAGATCACAAGTAGGCAAAGAGGCAGGCAAAGAGAGAGGAGGAAGCAGGGTCCCTGTTGAGCAGAGAGCCCGATGTGGGGCTTGATCCCAGGACCCCGAGATCATGACCTGAGCCGAAGGCAGAGGCTTAACCCACTGAGCCACCTAGGGACCCCTATCTTATACTTCTCTTTACCTCTTTACATAGATTTCTATTTAATACATACAATTTTTTCCCCAAATGGAATTTTAAAGGTAAAGAGAATGAAAACTTTGTAGTAAGTTTTTCTTATTTCCCCAACAAGACCTAGTATTCATTCACTGCTTGTGGGAACACTTGGACTCTGCAAATCCCAGTGCTGTCACAGTTGTACTAAGATGGACAAGAAGCTGACTGAGGACAGGGGAGGGTACATGGACAAGGGGTGATCCACAGTCATCCATCAGATCCCCTCCCTGGAGAATATGCAAGAAGAGGACCAGGGGTGATTTTCCAACTGGTAGCATACTTGGTAAGTGGGGAGAAGCAAGGAGTGGCCTGAGTACAGAACATTGCTTCACTTGCCTATTGGGGAACTAAGAGGAGGAAAACCAGAAGAGCAAGTGAAAAAGACCAGAAATCATGGGGAATAGCAATGCCAAATAATGCTACAATACACACAAGAACAAGGAATGGTTGACCCTGCATGAGGATGCTGAGGATCGCTTAGCAGTGCTGACATGCAGAAAGAGTCTGCAAGGCTGAATATGGGTTTTCCAGGAGATGAAGGACAGGCAGAAATATCTAAAGGAACTTCCATACGCAAGTACATGGCACATGGAAGCATAAAACATGTGTGCTTGGAAAGACTAATTGTAGGGAAAATAAAACTACTTAACCTAACCGTAAGAATAAAGGGAGGGAGGAATTGGGGCACCTGGGTGGCTCTGTCGGTTAAGTGTCTGACTCCTAATTTGGGCTCAGGTCATGATCTCAGGGCTGTAAGATCAAGCCCCATGTCAGGTTCCATGCTGGGAGTGGAGCCTGCTTAAGATGTTCTCTCTCCCTTCCCTTCTCCCCCTACCTCTAAAAAAGAAGGAAGGAAGGAAGGAAGGGAGGGAGGGAGGAAGGAAGGGAGGAGAAGAAAGAAAGGAAGAAAGAGAAAGAAATAAAGGAAAAAGGAAGGCAAGAGAAAAATAGGAAAGGAGAGAAGAGGTGCAGAGGGAAGGGCAGGAGAGGCGAGGGAAAAGACAGAGTGCCTGAGAGTGTAGTTTATGTCCTGGGCATGGAGGGGCCAGGCATGCACTGGAGAACATGGCCATTCTGTCTATCTCTCACAGACAAAAGGAAGCTCTCACACTGCTTCTCTTTTATATCATCTCTGTCGTTCTACACGTGTCTGCTCTGCTCTGGTTTTGCTCAAAATTGTCGTTCTCTTTATTTATCAGTTGCATATGGCTTAAAATGACTACCCCCCAGCCCCAAGCCCCTTACTCCAGACAACTTTTCTCTTCAAATCTCAAAACTCCATGGGGGAAAAAACAAAAACGAAAAAACAAGCAAAAAGTCTGGTTTGTTCTGCCAACTCTCAAAAAAGAAATCCAATTGTTTGCTGGTCATCCAGTTGTCTGTTTCCTTTAGATTGAGATACATTCTTTGTGTGTTTAGTGGAGCCCCTGAAAAAGGCCTCCTCTGGTGCTCTTTAAAGGAGAAGGGGCAATAACATGGTGGATGAGTTAAAGGAGAAGCAAGGACTGGCCTGAGAACAGAGCACAGCTTCACTTGCCATGTTGCGGATCCAAGAGGAGGACAACCACAACTGAGCAGCAGTAGTACCAGTGACTATAAGATAGCAATGGGAGCCATTTTCCATCCAAGCAGCAGTGTCACCGTGGATAATCAAGGACAACATGACCATGAAAGAAGATGCCAGGGTCCAAGCAAGGGTAATGTCAAAGTTGGAGAATAAGTACCACTAAATTCAGTCAGGTTGACCTTGACAGTGTGACTACAGGGTATTTGTCCTAGATGATGTCTTGCTTGCCTGAGGTCCTACTAAGTGGGCCAGTAGCACAGGGACCAGTAACTGTTCCACAGTATCTTTCGGATTCCAGGTAGAAATTCATCATAGCCGAAAAGCTGGCAGAAATGATCATTCCAACACTTAGTGAGGCTCTCTTCCCAATGACCATAGCCATGCTCACATCTAACCTTGTGATACAAGATAGGGCCCTTCCTTTCCATGTTGTGTGAGCTGATATTTATGAGGAAACAGCCAAGAAGGTCATTTTTCCTTTAAAATGTAGAGAGGCAGGAGCAGGGATTTTATATAAGTAAACTAAAGGGATCTTAAGAATATGTTCTCTTAGGAACAGAAGTTCTTTAGGAATCAGCCCTCCTGGAGGCTGCGGAGCTCAGGTCCTCTGTACCTCCTGCTTCCTACATTGTTCAAAGCTGGCCGACAGAGGAAGAGCGGGAAGTCGGACTGTTAGCATCCTTAACTCTGGCACCCACAGAGTGATCTCATCTTTGCTGGGAGCTGGATTTAAAGTAAAGCTTTTC
Source organism: Mellivora capensis (assembly GCA_004024625.1). Lineage (NCBI taxonomy): Eukaryota > Metazoa > Chordata > Mammalia > Carnivora > Mustelidae > Mellivora > Mellivora capensis. The sequence continues at coordinate 39,339 of PISX010016585.1, forward strand.
TTTGCTTTTTATTTCTTTATCAATTCCAGGACTTCCAGTTTCTTTATATTTTCAGGCAGAGTTGAGAAGAGACTAGGAAAGAGAAGGAAAACAAATGAGTCTCTCTTCAATAGTTTTTCTACTACAGGGGCTAGGTATCAGCTCCGTTGGGTTGGAGGCTGTTAGCAGCACATTAACTGTTAACAAACTTAAATGCAGTCAACTGCATTTATCTATCTATCTATCTAACCAACTCTATCTAACCAAGAGTTAGAACCATCTCTTTCTAGTCAATTGTTTTAATTTGGTGTTTGCCTTGAGTTATTTTGGCCATATTTTGTCATGGCTCATATTTAGATTAGAAACAATGGGCTTGTTCCTTTTTATCTAAGGGGAGAAGAAAGCAGCAAGGGAGACGGACCCATCATCATTACAACCATCCTCATCATCTACGTTGTCCTCACCATCACCACCATCATCATTGCCACTGAACCTCTGCTGTATGCCGGGCCCTCATACAAACTTTTTATGTGTACCACCAAGAGATCTACCTACCCTACAAGGGAATACCAGAACTGTCCCTATTTTGCAAATGAGTCAACCAGGCTCTTAGAGATAGGATAATTTCCCTAAAGTCACTGAAATTTAAGTAGGGGGCTTGGACTGAAATCCAGGTCTTTCTGATTTCAGATTTTATCTTCCGAACTAAGATGCTCCACATACTCTAAGGGATCTGAATCTTGCTCAACTTCTGAATAGAAAATCAGTTCACAGAGCGCTGGACTGAGACCTAAGGTCTGTGCTATAGTCCAGTGCATCAACAAATAATTCTTTGGCTTTGGCAAAGTTACTTTTATCACCTGGTCTTCAGCGTCCTCGTCTGTACCATGAAGGGGTTGGGTGGGTTCATCTCAGAGTTCCCTTCCAGGCCTGACATTCTGTAACATGATAATGTTAGGGACTGCCCATTTGTACAGATTTCTTCCAAGCCAAAACGTAGGTGGTCTCAGTTTCTGCATCTATAAAAAGAAAGATTGGAATCCTAAGAGAGGTCGAAATTCTATCTGATAAGTTTTTCTGGGAATATACTAATTGGGTTGCTGATCAAGCCTTGTGTTTAATCTTGTCACAAGTCCAGCAAAAACAGCCACTCTCCCCACCCCTGGACCACAAGCAGGTCCGCTCAATGCCTGAGGCTCTGCAGGCTCTAAAACCCTGAAGCTGCAGAAGGATAAGCAATGCTTACTTTATAATCACATTCTTTGCTTCATGAAAATGAATGGCTCTTCTACTAAATGGGTCCTTTAAATAGCAATCTCTTTTAGAACATTTAGAAGTAATTCAATTTACTTTTTCAGAAACACATTTACCATACTAAGCAAGGCCCACCTTTACCTCCAATCAGAGTTTTGAATAGTTACCAGTCTAATGGAAGCAGAGACATTTTATGCTTATAAGGAAAAAGATACAAATTTACTGATTGAAAGTATATTCATTGCCAGCCTATTTATTAAGCACTGAATACTGGGCTAGGTCTTGAAAAAATAAGACTGAGCAATACTGCTGTGGCAACTTTCCATACAAAAATTTAAGAAAAAAATTTTAATTGAGTTTTAGAGGTAGAATTTAGTGATTCATCAGTTGCATATAACACCCAGTGCTCATTCCATCAAGTGCCCTCCTTAATGCCCATCACCCAGTGGCCCCATCTCCCCACCCCTTCCCCTCCAGCAATTCTGTTTGTTTTCTACAGTTCAACATCTCTTATAGTTTGCCTCCCTCTCAGTTTTCATCTTATTTTATTTTTCCTTTCTACAGTCATCTGTTTTGTTTCTTAAATTCCACATATGAGTGAAACCATATGGTATTTGTCTTTCTCTGATTGACTTATTTCACTTAACATAATACCCTCTAGCTCCATCCATGTCATTGCAAATGGCAAGATTTCATTCTTTCTGATGGCTAAGCAATATTCCATTGTGTGTGTGTGTGTGTGTGTGTATTTACAACATCTTCTTTATCCATTCATCTGTTGATGGACATCTGGACTCTCCATTTTCAGTATTGTGATCACTGCTGGTATAAACATTGGAGTACATGTGCCCCTTTGAATCACTATGTTTGTATCCTTGGGTAAATAGCTGGCAGTAAAATTTCTGGGTCATAGGGTAGCTCTATTTTTTAACTTTTTTAGGATCCACCATACTCTTTTCCAGAGTGGCTGTACCAGTTTGCATTCTCACCAACAGTGTAAGAGGGTTCCCCTTTCTCTGCATCCTTGCCAACATCTATTGTTTCCTGAGTTGTTCATTTTAACCATCTGACTAGTGCGAGGTGGTATCTCATTGTGGCTTTGATTTGTATTTCCCTGATTCTGAGTGATATGGAACAATTTTCATGTGTCTGATGGCCATTTGGATGTCTTCTGTGCAGAACTGTGCCCATTTCTTGACTGGATTTTTTGTTTTATGGGTGTTGAGTGATAAGTTCTTTCTAGATTTTGGATACTAGCCTTTTATCTTATAAGATAGCTGCAAATATCTTCTCACATTCCATAGGCTGCCTTTTAGTTTTGTTGACCATTTCCTTTGCTGTGCAAAAGGTTTTTATCTTGATGATGTCTCAACAGTTCATTTTTGTTTTTGTTTCTCTTGTCTTTGGAGATGTGCCTAACAAGAAGTTGCAGCCAAGGTTGAAGAGGTTGCTGCCTGTTCTCCTCTAGGATTTTGATGGATTCCTGTCTCACATTTAGGTCTTTCATCTATTTTGAGTTGATCTTTGTGTATGGTGTAAGAAAATAGTCAAATGTCATTTTCCTGCATGTGGCCATCTAATTTTCCCAACACCATTTGTTGAAGAGACTGTCTTTTTTCCATTTGATGTTCTTTCTTGCTTTATTGAAGATTATTTTACCATAGAGTTGAGGGTCCATTTCTGGGTTCTCTATTCTGTTTCCATTGATCTATGTGTCTGTTTTTGTGCCAGTACCATACTGTCTTGATGATTAAAGCTTTGTAATAGAGCTTGAAGTCTGGAATTCTGATGCCACCAGCTTTGGTTTTCTTTTTCAACATTATGTTGGCTATTTAAGGTCTTTTCTGGTTTCATACAAATTTTAGGATCACTTGTTCTTGCTCTATGAAAAATGCTGATGTTATTTTGATAGGGATTGTATTGAATGTTTAGATTGCTTTGGGTAGCATAGACATTTTAACAATATTTGTTCTTTCAACTGCTGAGTAAGGAAGCTTTTCCATTTCTTTTTGTCTTCCTCAATTTCTTTCATAAGTGTTCTATAGTTTTCAGAGTACAGATCCTTTACCTCTTTGGTTAGGTTTATTCCTAGGTATCATTTATAATTGCATTTACAATGAAAAAAAAACATGAAATAAATTGTAAATGCAATAGTAAATGGGATCAATTCCTTGATTTCTCTTTCTTCTACCTCATTATAAAATGAGGTATAAAATGTATAAATGTATAATGTATAAAAATGTATAAAAATGCAACTGACTTGTGTATTGATTTTTATATCTTGCAACTTTGCTGAATTCCTCTACTAGTTTTAGCAATTGGGGGAGGAAGTCTTTTGGATTTTCTACAGAGTATCATGTTGGCTGCAAAGAGTGAGAAAACCTGAGCAGACCCATAAGCAGCAAAGAAATTGAAGTAGTAATCAAAAATCTCCTAACAAGGGACGCCTGGGTGGCTCAGTTGGTTAAGCATCTGCCTTTGGCTCAGGTCATGATCCCAGCGTCCTGGGATCGAGTCCCACATCGGGCTCCTTGCTCAGCGGGGAGCCTGCTTCTCCCTCTGCCTCTGCCTGCCACTCTGTCTGCCTAAGCTCGCTCTCTCACTCCCTCTCTCTCTGACAAATAAAAAAAAAATCTCCTAACAAGAGTGCAGGGCCAGATGGCCTCTCAGAATTCTACCAAACAGTTAAAGAAGAATTAATACCCATTCTTCTGAAGCAATTTTTAAAAAATTAGAAATAGAAAGAAAACTTCTAAACTCATTCTATGAGGGAAGCATTACCTTTATCCCAAAACCTGACAAAGGTCCCAACAAAAAGAATTATAGACCAACATTCATGCAAAAATTTTAAGTCTGGTGTGTTGGTAGATAATTTTTTAAGTATTAGCTTAAAGCATAATAAATGTTATGATAGGAGAAGTACAGGGTTTTTTATGAGTATGAGCATACTGAGTGTGAGCACATCATAGCAGATGTCTGAGATGAAGTGATATTTGCAATAAGAATCAAAAAGAAATAGGTGGAAGCAGGTGAGTGGATGTAAAGGAAAGATTGTCCCCAAAAGAGGAAAAAGCAAGCATAAAGACCCAGAGAAGACATAAAGCATGGCACACTGAAGTAGTTCATAGAAATGTAAGACGGGGGCACCTGGGTGGCTCAGTGGGTTAAGCCTCTGCCTTTGGCTCAGGTCATGATCTCAGGGTCCTGGGATCAAGACCTGCATTGGGCTCTCTGCTCAGCACAGAGCCTGCTTCCCCCTCTCTCTCTGCCTGCCTCTCTGCTTACTTGTGATCTCTCTCTCTCTGTGTCAAATAAATGAAATATTAAAAAAAAAAGAAAGAAATGTGACAGAATATTAAAAAATGAGGTTGTTCATATGGATAGGGGCCATCTCAAGAAAAGCCATAACTTTTCCGAAAGCCTCAATCTGAGTTACCTTGGGCTAGTCACTTAACTTCTCTGATTCACAGGTTCCTTATCTGGAACAGGAGGGGTTTAGTGGAGACAATACCTAAGGCCTTTTACCACTATGAAATTAAATACCATAGCTAAAGTGAGGAGATAAGACTGGGGAATAACTTTACCTGAACTTCAGTGGAGGTTGGGGGGCAGTTCGAGACCAGGTGAGGGTGTGCTCATTTGTTTATTCAATAGTTATTTACTTAATGCTTATCATGTGCCAAGTACAAAATAAGTAATTTATGTTAGATTCTGAAGAGGTAGTCATTAAACAATTATATTAAATAATTACAAAAATAATCATATAGTCAAATTTTTTGAAGGGAAATAAGGTTCAGATCAAGGATATCTACTGTAAGCCTCAGAAGGTACCATCCTACATGGTGAAACATTAGGAATGTGTCAGGAATAAGGCAAAGCTACCATATTTCACTTCCATTCAGCACTGCAGAGGAGATCTTAGCCAATGCAATAAAACAAGAAAAAATAAAAGTGTAAAGATCAAAAGGGAAGAACTAAAACTGCTACTTTGAGCAGATAAGAAAATCTAGGGCACCTGGGTGGCTCAGTTGGTTAAACCGCTGTCTTCAGCTCAGGTCATGATCCCAGAGTCCCAGGATGGAGTCCCACATTGGGCTCCCAGCTCCATGGGGAGTCTGCTTCTCCCTCTAACCTTCTCCCCTCTCATGCTCTCTCTCACTCTCTTTCTCTTTCAAATAAATAAATAAAATCTTTTCAAAAAGTCTAGAAAATTTCAGAATATTTCAAATAATTCTTTGGAAATAGTAAGAGATCTCATCAAAATGGAAAACATTGATGTAATAATAAATGATAATGTTATACAATTGTTACATCAGAAACTGGAAGTTTAAAATGTACTCAGAATGCTATATCTAGTATAAGATTTCCAGAATCTTTAAGGAAAAATTTATAGAACTATTTAAGTTCATTTAAAAAGAGCTAAATAAATTGGTGATAACTGATGTATGGGACATCAATCTCCCCAAATTGATCTGTAGATCGAATTCAATTCTAACAAGATCTCAGAAAGCTATTCACAAAACATTGGAAACTGTTTCTAACACTTGTTTGTAAAAAGAGACTGTCAAGAATACATACGACAAACATGATTTATATCAAAATTTATGAAACATCTATAACAATTAGATCAGTATGGCAGTTATCTAGTAATAGGTAAAAATGACCAATAGAGCAAAATAGAGAATTCAGAAACAGACCTATGACCATTTGACACTTAAATATGATGAGTAAGTTGGGGGAAATGGATTATACAATACACATTACTGGAGAAATGAGTTATCTACTTAAAAAAAATCAGACCTCTACATCCACTTTATTCCAAAAGATTACACATGGATTAAAAATCTAAATGTGATATAGCAAATCAATACACTCATTGTTCATATGGGTAGGGGCCATATACATATACAATGTTATATATAAATTATATTTCAATAAAAGATGGAAAAACACCTAAAAAAGTAATAAAATTTGAAGTAAAATTTATGTATACAAAAGTGTAGAACAATTTTTTCCTGCCAAGGAGTATATAATTTCTTGAACAGGACACAAAATGTCTAAACTGTAAGGGAATTTATATTTATCTACCTTAAAATTTTAAATTTCCACTTAATAAAAGATAATACCATTTTAAAAAACCAAGTATCAAACAAACCTTTGAGAAAATATTAGGATAGAGAATATGTAAATAATTCTTATCAATCAATCCAAAAGA
>PISX010016586.1:0-45913 GCA_004024625.1 Mellivora capensis
TATTTCCAGCAATTCTTTCATTCACTTTCAAGGTGCTCGTGTCACTAGATGAAGGAGGAGGGAAGCCTTTATTTGCATAAATCCACGAATATACCAAGTCACATTTCCAAACATCCTGACTTGATTTTAAGAACGAAGAAAACCGTAAGAATATATGGAATCAAGGCCTGACCTACCTCCCGGCCGTTCGTGCTCTCCGTCAGTATGTAAAAGCATGGCGATGGGCATCCCTACATTCTTGGATCTTCCCGCTACAACCACATTTTTCCCAAATGTTTCAATTCCTTAAAACATAGAGTTTGATTTCAATGAAGAATCAACAACAAGAAGCAGATTAAACATTTGAACAGCCAACTAAAACATTCTTTAAAAACTTCTAATTAAATCTGCATTATTGTGTGGCTTCTCTATAATGTGCCACATTCGTTACTTATGAGTATTCTTTTTATGCTTCACAGATTTGTCACTTCCTCTATAATTGTTCTCGTTAAAAAACCACACTTTCAAGTTGCCATTAAATTACTTTTAAACATGGAGATTCACATGAAGAGTTAGACATGAAAGGACTTAAAATATATTAGCTACTAATTACAAAGTAAGCAAAGTACAACAATGTTGAGCTAAATTGGCAATCAAACTTTCAGCAAATCTGGAACAAAATGAAGTGGAGGAAAAGTGTATTTTTTTTACAAAGCTCATGTCCTTTGCCCCATTGGAAAGAGGTACTGAATGAACTTCAGGGACTCAAAAAGGTAGGAAAGATAAGATTTTTAGATATAACACACTCTACTTGGTTTGGGCACAATTGCTTCATACATAAAATGAAGAAGTTAGAATTAAGGTTTTTACAAGTAGTAATGTCCTAAGAGAATGGTGCTAGGATCCATCCTAGAAGATGAAAGGAGAAGATGTGGTCAGAAACAGAAGGGACAGTAAGGGAGGCAGGACAATCACAAACATAAGGGCAGTATGGAATTAATTAAAGTAGAGACAAACGTCTCTCTATACACCTCAAGGGTCCGAGGGAGTATTACTGTATTTAGAGCATAATTCAAATGTAAATGCCTATAGTAAAAACCTAGGTCATTAGAGATGGCTCCAATATGTTCATCACATTTTGTTTTTAAAGGTAAGGAAAACCACAATTCATTTTGGAAAATGCACATTAAGTGTATAATTTAAAAGGAGAGAGACAAACCTACTCTTGGGAAAATTCACTCCTACAAGGTACAATGGCAGTTACCTGTAACCTGGCATGCGCTCCTCATTTTATTCAATTTTGGATTATTCTTTGACTTCTAAAACTTTAAACTAAAAGCTTTCTAAACTAAAACTAAAGCTTTCTATGGACTGAGGTTTTACAGCTTGTCATTTCCTTTCACTCAGTAGGGAAACGGTTCTATGAGGACACTGCACAAATGTGTCCCGTGGACCTCAAGTTACCAACCTGTCCTCTTGATTATTTCCCAAACAGCACTGGCTGTGGCAGGTACGAGAGAATGCTGATCAAGGCACAGTCTTCCAATGTTGATAATATGAAAGCCATCCACATCTTTTTCAGGGGCAATGCCATTGCACACGGTTCGCTCGTCCACATGGTCTGAAACGTAAATAAAATTGGTCGAACTTTAAAATGGTCATTTATTTGGAAGTCTTTCCTTGAAATCTGAAGACCACATTATGATTTGGCTTCAGGAAAAGTGTAAAATCATTACTCTGTCCTTATCCTTTCCACCAAAATAGTAAGCCAAAGTGTACTTGGCTGATGGCTGTAATTAACCACCACAAGAGTTTAGGGCTGGCGTGGTGAGAGGGGAAAGTGTGTGAAATAAAACAAAGCCAATGAAAACTGGAAGCAGCCAGGTCCTAAATCTTGGCCTCAATAAGTTTACCTACTTAGCGGTTTAAATCTATGTTTTTCCCATACAAGACATTTCCATGAATAGGCTTCTAATAAGTATTTCCAGCATTACAGATTAAAAGGGCTTTGTTGGTATTAAAATAATCATAACATCATTAATGTGCCTAACTTCCTCCCAAATGACGTAACAAAAAAGCAAATCACACGGACATACACACACACACGCACACAAACACACGCCTCCTTTGTCTGAAGCACTAGCACACTGATATCCAAAAATACCATTTTGGTTTTCTATTTGGAAGGAAAAAAAATAATAAGAGTAATAAACTAATCAAAGAGATAGGAAATGCCAATCATCATTCATTTTGAAAAGTAATAAGTAGGGGTGCCTGGGTGGCTCAGTGGGTTAAAGCCTCTGCTTTCGGCTTAGATCATGATCCCAGGGTCCTGGGATCGAGCCCCGCATCGGGCTCTCTGCTCCGCGGAGAGCCTGCTTCCTCCTCACTCTCCCTGCCTGCCTCTCTTGCCTACTTGTAATCTCTGTCTGTCAAATAAATAAATAAAATCTTTAAAAAAAAAAAGAAAAAAGAAAAGTAATAAGTAGAAGTAATAAAGCTTCCCTTAAACCCTACAATTAGCCCACGTGCCTAATATACTGAAATAAAGGTATTATTTGCTACATAAAAGTTTCTTTGTTCATCACACAATGGATGTCATTTAGATATAATTTTTAAGAACATTATCAAAGCCCAAGTTAAAATTGTTCTCAAAGAGCTATGCCTTGGACCTTAGATCTTCTGTATTCTAAATGGGATACTACCACCATTTTACTTTAAATTCAATTTGCCAGCATGAAACTCCAAAGTCTCTTACAGACACCCAGTAATAAGCTGAATTATGTTCATACAGAAATTGGGTCTTTGTGAACAATCAACAGTTGTTGATGCAGATGCTTAACGACTGAGCCACCCAGGCGCACCACAAAATGCATCTCAAAGTATAGCCCTATTGCTGCTATTTAAAAAAAAATTTATCTGGAAAACACTGGGGAGTCACTAGACATAGACAGATCTGGGCATCTGAAAGAGAGGAATGGCACTCAGAGAGTTTCCCATTTTGGAGGCTTTCCTAGACACAGGACAGCTAGAACTTGGATAGACATCTGTGGTCCTACGTGCTTAAGGAATCAAGGCAATCAAGGAATCAAGTTTGAGTCTATCACACAGCTGAAAATTGAAGGGATATATTCAGAAAAGGAGAAAGGCACAGAGTAGAACCTCAAAGTGTTATCTCTAAATTCTGCCCAATTCTCTTACTCCTGAAAAACACACACGTGAGAAAAACTCCAAGAAGCCCATCAAGGCTCAGAGAACTATGCAGAGATTGCACCTGTGGTTCAGCAAAGGCAAAGCAAAACGTGAAGTTCTCAATGTGATAGGCATTTACAAAAAAACTTACAGGGTGCCTGGGTGGCTCAGTCAGTTGAGCATCCACCTTTGGCTCAGGTCATGATGCTAGGGTCCTTGTATCAAGTCCCTCGTTGGGCTCCCTGCTCAGTGGGGAGTCTGCCTCTCCCTCTCCCCCTCCCCCTGCTCTCTTTCTCTCCTTTGCGCTCTCTCTCAAATAAATAAATAAAATATTTAAAAAAACCTTATAGCTAACTTATACTTAATAATGGAATACTGAATCTTTTTCCTCAAGAAAAGAAGACAAGAGTGTCCACTCCCACCATTTCTATCCAGTGTTTTACTGGAGATCTTAGGTAATGTGATAATACAAGGAAAAGAAAAAAGAGGCCTAAGATCGGAAAGGAAGAACTGAAACACCCTAGCCACAGACGGCATGGTTATTAACGCAGAATATCCTAAGAAATTTAAAAAACGATAAAAGAACTGATAAAGTGGATTTTGCAAGACCATAGACTACAAAGTCAAAATCAATACAAAAAATCAATTGTTGGGACACATGGGTGGCTGAGTCGGTGAAGCCTCTGCCTTCGGCTCGGGTCATGATCCCAGGGTCCCGGGATTGAGTCCCACGTTGGGCTCCTGGCTCAGCAGGGCGTCTGCTTCTCCCTCTACCTGCTGCTCCCCCAACTTGTGCCCTGTCTCTCTCTCTCTGACAAATAAATAAATAAAACCTTTTTTAAAAAATCTATTGTGTTTCCGTATATAAGGAGTGACTACTTGAAAATGAAATGTTAAAAATACATCTTACAGTAGTTTACCAATCATAATACACTTAGGAGTAAAATTTTAAAGTTGGAGGGTGACCTCTACAATGACAACTAGAAAACATCACTGACAGATGACCTAAGTCAATGGAAGGTATGCTGTGTTCATGGACTGAAAGATTTAATAGTGTTAAGTTGTCAATTCTTCCAAATTCATCAATAGCTTCAATGTAATCTCAATCATAATTCTATGAGGTTTTTTGGTAGAGGCTGACTGATTCTAAAATTTATATGACCAGGCACAGGAAAATCCAAAGCAATCTTGAAAGTGAGTGAAGGTGGAGGACTCACAATCCCTGACTTCAACACTCACTATACAGATACAGCGATCAGGATGGCGTGGTACCGGTGTAGGGATAGGAAAATACATCAGTGGAACAGAATAAAGAGCCCAGATTTAGATTCACACTTATACTGTCATCTGATTTCTTACAAAGATGCTAAAGCAATTCAACGGAGAAAGGAAAATCTTTTCAACAAAAAGTACTTGAACAACTTGATAGCCATATTGGGGGGCAGAGGGGAACTGAACCGTAATCACTACTTTAGAGAATACAGAAAATTTTATTACAAATGGATTATAAATCTAAACATAAAAGCTAAAACTGAATAGTTTCTGGGTGAAAACTTTAATTTGTGTGCTAGATACAGGCAAAGTTTTCTTAGAATACAAAACGTAAAGCACAAAAGAAAAAACTGATCAATTCAACTTCAGAAACATTAAAATCTTAGGCCCATCAAAAGACACCATTAACAAAAGGAATATTAAGGCACAGACTGGGAGAAAATATTTGCAAAATCTGTACCTGACAAAGAACTTGTATCCAGATATATAAAGAACTCTCAAAACTAAATCTTAAAAAGAAAATAACTCAGTTTTTTAAAATAAGTTTAATACATAAGCAGGCATTCTACAAAGGAAGGTATTCAAATGGGCAACATGCATGTGGGAAAAGAAAAAAACCAAAAACAAAAAAACCCAGACCAGCCGTTCCCTAGGAATGAGGATAAAGGTAGGTATAGGGACTAACTGGAGAGGAACATGAGAAAACTCTCTCAATTCATAAGCAAAACAAAACAAAACACTTGTCATTCTGATAGGGGTTTAATTTACATGAGAGTTTACATTTTTTAAGCCTTAAGAAATAGTACGCTTAAAGATCTGTATATTTCAATGCAACATAAGTTTCACCTAAAAACATGCATATTGATCTGTAGTCAATGATATGCACACTGAAGTTTTAGGGACACATTGTGTGTTCTTACCTTTAAATGCTTCAAAAACAAGATTGATGAATGAAAAAAATGGATAGATATGTGACAAGGCAAAACAGTAACATGTTAACAATTATGGAATCTCAGTTAAGATTATATGAGTGTTCTCTGTACCATTCTTTTAACTCTTCTGTATGTTTGAAATTTTTCATAATAAAATGTTGAAGAAACAAAAATGCAACCATTCCCCAACATGTTGATGCCCTTTACTATGCTCTCCTCTTTTTCTCACAGCACATCAACTTCTAATAAATATAAGCGGATATTTATTACATTTATTTTCCATTGTCCATCTCTCCTGCTACTCCACGAAGATAGAAATTTTTGTCTTTTTGTCTTTCTTGCCCTGATGTATTCCTACCACAAAGAACAGTGCCTGTGACAAGAGGGACTCAATAAATGTTTGTTGCATAAATGATTACTATTACTGTTGACTTATAGAAAGAAACTAGACAAAATTGGTGAACAACCAGGAACAATCAGAACAGGCCACTATAAGGAAAAGATGTCTAATCCTTCTAGAACCTCTGACATCCATCCTTTAAAAATATAACGAAAAACCAAAGGTTGCTTTCATTAAAATCTTTATTTGTCAGTATCTTTGCATCAACTTTGTTAAGTAACTGGCACTTTTACGTCTTCCAATATAAAGCTGAAGTAAAAGACTCATGTTTGTTCTTTGTTGATTTCTTCCTTTCAGGACTTGAAAAGTCAGAAATTTAAGGCAAAGTTTAATGCTTAAAGAAAAAGTCCACACTCTGAAGATGGATATAGGCCCTTGAAAATGTGCTCATTTATTCACTCAACAAATATTTACTGGGTGTCTACCATGTGCCCAATATTGCTCTAAAGATTTAGGATACATAGTGAACCAAACAGACAAAATTTTTACCCCCTGGAGCCTACATTCTAATGGAATAAACGTCTTCCTAATCAAATTACTTAGCTATATTATCTTAATGAGTTAATTATTTTGTAAGTGTAAGTAAGGGAGATACTTTTGGAAGCTGTGTTTCCTGTTCTCAAGCCAATAAGTAATATTTAAATCCTTTGGGTTCCATATAAAGGTTTCGAGACAGAAAATACTTATCAGGTGCTAACTACTGCCCAACATCATTTAAAGCTGTTTCATCATTGAGGAGCGAGGGGACAAAAAAGGAATGGGAAGTGAGTCTAATCTCACTCTGCTACCCCCCCCCCAAATATGAGAATTAGTAGAGCTTGGAGGTGGAGTGGGATGTGTTGTCTAGGCCAGAAAGGGGTGCACCTGGCTGGCCCTCCACCCTTCCTTAGTCTCTTTCTCCTATAGCCACAGAAAATTTGCAGGACATTCCTAGGTCAACCTATTTTAAAGGCTGTGAAAAAAACAAATTAATGGGAAGTGGGAACCTATACATAAGACAAAGGTTGCTGCCTTTGCCCTTCATAATTCCCTTAAGTGACCTAAAGAGTATATAGAGATCCAAAAGTTGCCCTGGTTTAAGCCTTTGGTTTCCTAGGCACTAGACACAGTGACTTCTGTCAAAGGTACTACCCTACACTCCAAGCAATGTATATTATAGAGGAGAAGACTCAGATGAGCGAACATGTCTGTTCTGATGAGCTTCTCTAACACACAAGGAAAAAGAAGAGATGTTGTGTTTGGAGGACCTCGCCTGCAAACTTTACAAGAGCAGCTGGTCTCACCCACGTCCTAACTACCTCTTTCCCCTAGTGCCCTGCACGGAGTTATATGCAGATCAGTACATCTTGTCTGAACTGGTAAATGAATAAAGAGAGTCAGAAGGCAATCATACAAACAGATCTTTTAAAAAACTTTCTACAAAGAAATATTCAGATGTTTCAAAGGGCCTTTTGACTTTGGTAAATTCTTTATCAATGCAAAATGTACTCAAAACATAAATTAGAACATCATGGTAAGGGAAAAAGAAAAAAAAAGTGAAAACGAAAAGAAGTAATCACAGTGGTTCCAGGCAATTCTGGATCTTGAAGATACTTTGAGTAGTCAGGCATCTTGAGTTACATGATGTAACCTGGTTATGAGAGCAATTGCTCAAAAAGAGGTAATTCTATAGATCTCAGTGACCTTGGGATGACTTCCACCTGGGAATAAATAGGGAGATACATACACGGCTACCGGGACCAACCAATCATACTAATATGTAAATCATATCAAAATAATTTACTCAGCTTCCACTATAAACCATTAGGCTTAAAAAAAAAAAAAGCACTACTCAGTGCTGCCACCATTTGGTTAATATAACCACATGCAGGAGAATTGTTTTCTACTTCATTCTCCTTGCATATAATTTCTTTGATAAAAATGTTACCCGCTAGGAAATTTTTTTTTTTTAAGTGAGAACATGCTATCACAGGGATAGCTTTGTTTCTATGTAAACATTCAAATGATGTCACAAACGATTTGAACAAAATACTCTGAAATCTGGCCTTTTTCTTTGAGTGAGCCTCAAATACAGAAATTGGTTACATCAAAATTCATGGCTTGTGACACAACTTCAATATTGGTTCAAGCACGGTCTGATTTTAAATAATTAATTATTTTTCATAATAAGCTAGGCATATGCAAATCCACCACCCAAAACAGAAGTTATGGCCTATTCTCTATTCAAGCACACAATACATCCACTAAGCCATCCCTTTTCCTGCTCCAACATAATGGGAACTTCATTCTACATTCTGTGCTTATCATTCCCTTGACTTCCTTTCTACATAGTTTTATTGCATTTATTTGTATTCCTAAAAGATCTGGTTTTTTTTAACCATAGCTTTATTTAAGAATATTTGAATATTATACGGGGCGCCTGGGTGGCTCAGTGGGTTAAGCCTCTGCCTTGGACTCAGGTCATGATCCCAGGATCCTGGGATCGAGCCCCGCATCGGGCTCTCTGCTCAATGGGGAGCCTGCCTCCCTCTCTCTCTCTGCCTGCTTCTCTGCCTACCTGTGATCTTTCTCTGTCAAATAAATAAATAAAATCTTTAAAAAGAAAGAAAATAAAGCATATTTCTACCAAAGAGCAGTAAAAAAAAAAAAAACAACTGCAAAGAATATTTGAATATTATAGACAGTGTATACTTAAAGTATATAATGTGATAAGCTTCGATGTATGTATATACCTGTGAAAACCATCACCACAATCAGTGAGCACATTCACCACTCTGGAATTTCCTCAAACCCTTTTTCCTTCCTCTTTCCTGTCCCCTAGCCTCCAACCACCAGTAACCACTTGTTATATCCCTCCAGAATGTATATGTTGAAGCCCCAAATCCTAATGTAAGAGTATTTGGAGATGGGGCCTCTGGGAAGTAATTAGGTTTAGATGAGGTCATCAGGATGGAACCCTCAGGATGGAATTGGTGCCCTTATAAAAAGAGATATGAGAGAGTTTGCTTTCTTTCTCCACCTTGTGAGGATACAGAAGAAAAAAAGGGGACTGTCCAAAAGCCAGGAAGAGAGCTCTCACCAACTCTGACCATGCTGGTACTGATTTCAGATTTTTAGCCTTCAGAATTGTAAGGAAATAAAGCTCCTATGAACATGCATATACAAATCTTCATATTAATATGTGTTTGCTTTTCTTTTAGGTAAATATGTAGACTAAATGGCTACACCATATAATGGATATACATTTAACTTTCTAAGACATGACCAAATTATTTTCAAAGGGAACCATTTTGCATTTCTACCAGCAACACCTCCTCACCAATATACGGTAAGGTCAGTAGTCTTTCTCATTGCAGCCATTTTAACTGTTTAATAATTTAATAGTATCTTATTACAGTTTCCATTTGAATTTCCCTAATAACTACTTATATTGAGTATCTATCATGTAATTATTTCTTCTGGGATGAAGTGTCTGTTCAAATGTTTTGACCATTTTTGGTTTTTATCCTGCTTGCTGTTCTCTGAGTTTGGTGTTCGTCTTTAATTTTGGAAATTCTCAGCCAGTATCACTTCAAATCGTTCTTTTGTTCTGTTTCTCTCTTATCTCGGTATCCAATTGCATGAGTGCTAACTTTTTGAAAATGTCCTATAATTATTGGATGTTCTGGGGTTCCGCCCCCCCTTTTTTTAATTTAAAATATTTCTTTGCATTTCAGTTTAAGGAGTTTCTCCTGACATGTTCTCAAGCATATTTTCCTTGGCCTGTCCAGTCTACAACTGAGCCCATCAAAGCATTCTTCTGTTAGAGTAGCTTTGATTTCTAGAATTTCTTTTTGATTCTTTCTGAGAGTTTCCATCTCTGATTTCCTTGCCCATCTGTTCTTGCATGTTATCTACTCTTTCCATTAGACCCCTTAATATATGAATCACAGTTACTTTAAATTCCCTGTCCAATAATTCCAAAATCTGTGTCATAAGTGAATCTGGTTCTGATGCTTGTTTTGTCCCTTCAGACTGTTTTCACTTGACTTTTGTCACACTTTGTGATTTTTTTTCCTGCCACACCCAAAACTATGGGCACAGGAGTTTCTCACTGTTATACCAGCATACTTTGGCCTCCAAAAACTCATGAATATTCCATTTAAGAGTCACTTTAAGATATCAGTGTATAGCCCCAGTAGCTCCTGTTCAATGTCAGTAGATCTTGGTTATGACTCTTTATTCACCTCTCTCCAGATTTTGGGATGGTGGTTTGCCCTACACCCTCAGTTCTCTGATGGTCAAGAAAAAGATTGATTTTCAGTTTGTTCAGCTTTTTCTTGTGGTAAGGACAAAAGGACTCACATTACTCTGGCTGGAAGTTGGCTTTTCTCAGTTGGGTTGTTTTTATTTTCTTGACAGTGATTGTTGAGAGCTCTTCATATATTCTGTATATTCCTTATGTTGTCAGATATATGCCATGCAAATATTTTCTCTTTATAGTCTATTTTAAAATTTGTCTCTATTAAGGTATAATTAAACTCTAACATTATATTAGTTTCAGGTATACAATGCGGTTTGATATTTGCATATATTGCAAAATGATCACAACAAATCTAGTTAAAATCCATCACTATACAGTTACATTTTTTTCTTATGATGAGAACTTTCAAGATCTACTCTTAGTAACTTTTATATATGCAATATAGTATTAATTTTAGTACATGCTGCACATCATATGCCCATGAGTTATTTTGTAACTGAAGGTTTGTACCTTTTAAGATTTTTGATTAATTTTCAAATTGGGTAGTGTTAGTAATCTTCCAACCATGTTACTCATCTTCAAAGCTGTTTCAGCTATTCTAAGTATTTCATATTTCTATATGAATTTGACACTTTGATTGTCTACTGCTACAAAAAAGTATGATGGGATTTTGATTGAGACTGCCTTGAATCTACAAATCAATGTAAAAGTAACTGACATTTTAACAACATTTAGTCTTCCAGTCCATGAACATAGTGTATTGATCCATTTGTTTAGGTTTATTTCATTTGTCTTAGGAATGTTCTAGTTTTTGATGTACAGGTTTTTCTCATCTTTTGTCAAATTTATGCTTAATGATTTCTTTTTTTATGTTATTTAAATTTTTTTCATTTCAATACCTGATGTTTGATGCTAATACACAAAATGTCAGTTGCATTTTCCATATTAATATTGTATCTTTCAACTTTGCTAAAATCATTTAGTAGTATTAGTAGTCCTTTTTTTTTCTAGATTCCAATGGATTTTACACATAGACAGTTATATTACTTGCTTTTTTTCTTCTTCTTGCCTTATTGTGCTGCTTAGAATTTTGAGTACAATGTTAAACCGACATCCTTGACTTCTTCCTCATCACAGGAGGAAAACATTCAGTCTTTCATAATCAGTTATGTTAGCTGTAAATTTTTCACACATGCCCCTTAATTAGTTCAAGGAGATTCCCTTTAATTATTAGTTTTATGATGGCCTTTTATCAGAAATCAATGATAAATCTTACCAAAATCAAATATTTTATCTGTATTTATTGAGATGATCACATGACTTTTCATATTTAGTTTGTTAATGTGATTAAATACATGTTTGATTTCCTAATTTTAAAGCAATGTTCCATTCCTAGAATAAAACCCTTTTGGTCATAAGGAATGATCCCCTTTATATATTGCTAGATTTTGTTAATCTTTTACATTTATGTTCATAAATGATACTGGTCTATGGCTTTCCTTTTTTGTAATGTCTTTGCCTGGTTTTTGGTATCAGGATAATAGTGGCCTCACATAATGAGTTCGGGAGTATTCCTTCCTTTTTAGCATTATTTTTTCCTTAAACATTTCATAGAATTCACCAGTGAAGCCAACTGAATATAGGAGCTTTCTTTGTGGAATTAATTTTAACTACAAAGTCAACTGTTTTTTAAATTTTTTTATAAACATATAATGTATTATTAGCCCCATGGGTACAGGTCTGTGAATCGCCAGGTTTACATACTTCACAGCACTCACCATAACACATACCCTCAAAGTCAACTTTTTAATAGAATTAATCACGTTATCTACTTTTTAAAAAGATTTTATTTATTTATGACATAGAGAAATAGTAAGAGAGGGAATGCAAGATGTTGGAGAGGGAGAAGCAGGCTCCCCACTGGGCAGGGAACCCGATATGGCGTCGGATCCTAGGACGCTGGGATCACCACCCGAGCCAATTACAGATGCCTAAGGAACTTCTGAGCCACCCAGGTGCCCCACATTACCTACTTCTTGAATGGGCCTTGGCAGTGTGTGTCTTTCAAGAAAGTTGTTCACTTCATCAAAGTTGTCAAATTACTTGACATAAAATTGTTCGAAATATTCCCTTTTATCCTTTTAATTGCCTTGGAATCTGTGTGATGTCACCTCTCTCATTCCTGATATTGGTAAGTTGTATCTTTTTTTTTCCTTGATCAATTTACCTTTTGTTTCATTCATTTTCTTTACTATTTGTTTTCTATTTTATTTCTGCTTTGATCTTTATTATTTTCTTTCTTGTCTTTACTTTGTCTTTAACTTGCTCTTTTTTTCTAGTATCTTAAGGCAGAAGCTGAAGTTAATTTGGGATCTTTCTTCTTTTCTAAGGTAGGTATTATTAAGTATACAGGTACTATATATTTCCTCCAAGCGCTGCTTTAGGAGCATACCATAAATTTCAATATGCTGTGTATTCATTAAAAGTTAAAAATAATTTCTAACTTTCCTTTTTTAAATTCAATGCATGGGTTATTTAGAAGGGTGTTATTTAATTTCTAAGTATTTGGAAATTTCCAGATATTTTTCTATTAGTTATTTTTAATTTAATCCATTTCAGTCAGGAAAAACACTTTGGGCAACATGAATCTTTTTATACTTGATATTTGTTTTATGGTCCAGAATACAATATTTCTTGGTAAATGTTCTATGTAAACCTAAGGAAAAAATGTGTATTCTGTCGTTTGCTGGGATAGTGGTCTACAAATGTCAATTAGGTCAAACTGAAATCCTTACAGATTTTCTGTTTTCTCAACTATTGAGAAACAGGTATTGAAATCTATGATTATAATTTTGGATTTGTCTGTTTTTTAGTTTTTTATTTTTCTATTAATTTTTTTATTGCAGCTTTATTCTTAGGTATGTAAGTGATTAAAATTGTTATTTCTGGGGTGCCTGGGTGGCTCACTCATTAAGCATCTGCCCACAGCTCAGGTCACAATCCCAGGGTCCTGGGATTGAGCCCTGTATCAGGTTCGCTGCTTGGAGGGAAGCCTGCTTCTCTCTCTCCCACTCCCCCTGCTTGTGTTCCCTCTCTCGCTGTGTCTCTCTGTCAAATAAAATAAACTCTTCAAAAAAAAAAAAAGATTGTTATTTCTTTTTGATAAACGGATCCCTTTATTACTGTGGCATGACCTTTTTAATCCCTGATAATATTCATTGCTCTAAAATACACTTTGCCTGATATTAACATAACCATTCTAATTTTCTTTTAATTGGTGTTAACATGGTATATCTTTTCCATCTTTGCTAATAACCTCTCTGTGTCTTTACACTTGAAGTGTGTTTTTTGCATGCAGCATACAGTTGGCTCGTGTTTATCCAATCTGACAACCTCTGACGTTTTATTGGGTTATTTACAACATTATATTTTATGTGATTAAAATTATCATCTTTATATGTGATTTACTGCTGTCTTTTTCCCCTTTTTCTTCTTTCCTTTAGAATACTTAGGTATTTTTAGTGATTTCATTTTATTTCCTTAATTGGTTTACTAGCTATAACACTTTATTGTGTTGGTTTTTTTTTAGTGGTTGCTTGTGGTTCTATTATATATACTTTAATTTTATCTTATTCTATCCTCAAGTGATATATAACTTCCATACAGTATAAAAATCTAACATTAATATCCTACCATTCTTCTCTCCCAACTTTTATGCTATTGTTGTACATTTTAGTTTCATTTATGTTACAAACCACATATTACATGGTTTTTGTTTTTGGTTAAATATCAATTCTAAGATGATTTGAATGATAAGAAAAATATAATATGTATTTACTCACATAGCTACCACTTCCAGTGCTCTTCATTCCTTTGGATAGACATGTATTTTCATCTGCTATCACTTCCTTCTGTCCAAAGGACTTCCTTTAACATTTTTTTGTCCTATGGGTCTGCTGATGATTGTTTTCAGCTCTGTCTGGGTTCTCCTCTCCCTAAATTTCTGAAAAAATACTTTATCTTGCCTTTGTTTTAAAAGACAGTTTCACTGAGTATAGAATTCATGATTGACAGTTTTTTTTTCCTTTTCAATACTTTAAAGCTCAAGCTATTTGCTTGTTTTCTAGCTTACATTGTTTCTAACAAGAAACCTCCTGTCTTCCTTCTTTGTGTTCCTCTATATGTTAATGCAATCCCCACCCCGCTACTTTTAATATTTTTTCTATCACAGTTTTGGAACAAGTTGATTATGATGTTTTTGGTATAGTTTTCTTCATATTGTATGGCTTGAAGTTTGTTGAGCTTCTTAGATCTGTAGGTTTATAGTTGTCATCAAATTTGTCTGTGTGTGTGTGTGTGTGTGTGTGTGTGTGTGTTTTAATCTGAAATCTGAGTCACTTATGAAAAGATACTTAATTCTTATTCATAAAGCTCCAAAAGAATCCCACTTCCCTCCTTCTTAAAATCTGCAATCATTCATAGCACCCCGCTTCCATGATAACTGCAACAGAAAGAGGAGTGGCAAGGGAGCACAATAGCTTTTAGCCATTCTCAGCCCAGAAAAGGCTCAAAAAAAGTCACTTCCCCTCACAATCCAGTAGAGAATAGTCACATGGCCACAACCTAGTTGCTCTAAGAAGCTGGGACATGTGAGGGAGCATGTGGCTATTGGAGAACTTTTTCTGCTACAGAAAAAGGCAGCATTGAAACTAAGAATAACAGAATTAAAATAATTTCAGAGGACGTGAGCTGGGAAGGGCTCTGTGAGGCCATGGCATTTAAGCTAAGACCTGAAGGGTAGAAAGAAGTCAGTTCTGGTATGTTTGAAAGAGAATCAATATAGTTAAGAGGTCAGAGGTTAAAGCCCCATTCATGTAATAAATGTGCATTATCTGGCATGTCTTCAATATAATAAATACTATAGGTATAGAAAGATTTCAGGGGTACAGAGATAGAAGGTCCTCATCAAATCTTGAACAGTGTCAGAACTTATACACCACTCTTAGAAAATATGCAGAAGGATGAGACTTGAATTAAAACAAACAAAAAAAGCAGTCGCTGGGAAGCTACAGGTTTCAGTCATTCTAGCAGCAACATTCACTAAAAGTCTACCATGATACAGAGTGGATTTCAGAATAAAATATTGACCGCAATTCTCCCTACTTTGGTGGAACTAGCAGTCTAGTGGAGGAAACATATTACTAAAAAAGTAATAAGATATTCCATGTGGAACTGTCCCAAAGACTCATACACAGAACTGGGCTTTCTTCCTAGAGAAAGAGTGAAAATGTTGTAATAAAGTTCAAGTAAAAATTTGGAAATCAGTTAGAAATAAACAGAATAAATGGCTCTACAAACATGAAGAAGTCCAGAGTGATGAAATTTCCTACTCCTGTCAAGAACATTAAAAATAGAGCAATAAGTATTCTGTATACATAAATTGTATAATCTCTTAAAAGCAAAATGGCCAATACTTTTTTTCTCCAAATGAATAATTAAGTTTTAGGCAATGCATATATCTACATCCTTACTAATTAGGTCAATATCCCCATTTTTATGCCTACTAATTATTAGAAAAGTTTATCTTTGTTAAATCAACACAATAAACTCTAACTTTTCTTACTCAATTCCTCCTGATTTAATCCTTTAATCCTAGATTTCATTCTAATTTTTCTGTTTAATCCCCTTACATGAATTGGAAGATGTTAATATCAAAGACTTCAACCTTGATAATTAAAGGGAAACAGCTGAAAAGCTATGTTAGAATAAGATAGATAAGACGGAATGAGTTTTCCCATTCTACCTAATAATTTTGTTTTAGAAATAGATGAAAAGTAGACTTCAAAAAGCAAGAAAACATCAGGAGATGAGCAAGCATCTCTCTCGGCACCTGCCTTGCAGTCTCTGTTTTAGGATGATGATTATGGCTGAAAGGACACCATCATTGCTTCTCCTGGCATTGCTTTATGACTCATTACCTCCCTGACCTCACACAAGATTCTCAGTTCACTTCATATCCTTAACTATACACCACAAATTGAAAAAAAAAATAGCACCTACTGGTAAGAGTTGTTGTGGGTATTAAATGATTTACTATATAGAAAGCACTTTGGAACAGTGCCTGGCAATAGTAAATAGTAAATATTTGCAATTACGCATACCAGTAATAGTTGTTGTCATAAAGCAATAGTAAAACACCACATTAAAATATCATTTAGTGCTTGCTGTTTATAGGCTTATATCTGAATGCTTTCATACAGTTCATATAATTGAAATCCATTTAATCCAAACTTCTCCTGTACCAGATCCCATACTATAACAAATATTTATGGCAAATTTCCAGCACACTTTAAGCTTCAGGATATTTTAATTTCTCTTCATTGTTTTAGTTAGAAAAGAATGGCTCTCAATGTTTAAAGCTCATTATTTCAGCCTTTTTTTTCACATTACATACTGATACATATCCTACAAATGACATAACTTTTAACATAATATCACTTCAATAGATATAACTCAATAAAAGCTAAACACAAATAATACCTGATTAGGAGAAAAAATATACAGAACATGAATAGAAGACATCTTTTTGGCCTTGACAAAATGACCACTTATGATGCTAACAGACCGCACACAGTCAGGATAGGAGTAGGGAAGCATCTCATGTGAACGTTTCTATTTCTCTGTAGTTTGTGGATCAGCTTCAGGAAAAACAGTCAGGCTGCATGACTGCAGACACACAGTTATATCCTGAATACTTCCAATCCTGACCAAATCTGCACACCTTTGGAACATAAAAGGGGGTCTGTCCTGAGACAGACTCCTTACCACTGAACAAGGCAGGATTCTATCTCATTTCTTTGGTTTTTATTCAAATGAGATGCATGGAAGCTGTTTGTATACTCTGATTAATCTTACGCAAATTTGTTCTGAAACATCAGAATTATAATTCTAAGTTAGAATTTCTTTTACTCAAGATACTGCCCTAATTGTGAAAAATAACCTCCCTTTTCTAATCACGACATAATTTAGAATCCAAATTATTAAGCAAATGATAGAAAACTAGAGGTGTGATCAAAGAGAATCATTTCATTTGCTCATTGATTCACTGATTTGTTGCAATCATCTTATTAAGACCTGGATGGGAGGGGGATCTCAACCTGCTTCCACATAGCCAACCTACCAAAATGACTAAAGGAGTTCATTTCTTCTGTAAAATTTGGAAGCTGATGCTCAGGGCTTGATGAAGAAACCAGAAAGCAGTGTTTTTAACTCCTGCCCATACCAGTTGATCTTCATGATACTCAAGTGACAATTGTGTGTATTTCTTAAACTGTTTTTGCTGGTTCTTTCACAATAAATATGTACTTTAATTAAAAATGGTATAAACAAATAAAATATATAATAAATATAATAAAATACAATAAAATATAATAATAACAATGGAGTGTGAGATGAAAACAGTTGCTATTTCTATAAAAACTAAATTGAATATTTAGAAAGACTTTTGAGAACTAAAATGAATTAGTAAGGATTTAGATACGGATAAGACAATCATGAACATTTGGAGATTTTTTTTTTTTAAGATTTGGAGATTTTAAAAATATTTTATTGGGGCGCCTGGGTGGCTCAGTGGGTTAAAGCCTCTGCCTTTGGCTCGAGTCATGGTCCTGGGGTCCTGGGATCGAGCCCCGCATAGGGCTGTCTGCTCAGTGGGGAGACTGCTTCCCTTCCTCTCTCTCTGCCTGCTTGTGATCTCTGTCTGTCAAATAAATAAATGAAATCTTTAAAAAAAAATTTTCTATCTATTTATCTATCTATGTATTTATTTAGAGAGCACAAACAGGCAGAAGGGAAGAAGGAAAGGGAGAGAATCCCAAGTAGACTCCACACTGAGTGCAGATCCCGAAGTGGGGCTCAATCTCACAACCATGAGACCATGACCTGTGTCAAAATCAAGAGTCAGATGCCACCCAGGAGCCCCAGGAGCCCCAGATGGGGATATATTTTAAAAATCAATATGAATTTTCACTGAGATAGCTTCATCTCAAACTGAAAATGAGAGGCAATGATGGCAGGTATTACTGATGCCACAAAATGATTCAAAATTCCAAACAGTAGGTTCCAAAGAGCTGTGGACTCCCATCAAAAGATTGACGAATGAATGAATATTTAAGTGACTTATGTTATAATACAATATTTAAGGTAAATATGCATTGTTTTATGATAACCAGCTTTTTCTGTTGATCAACATACCATATGTCCCAATATCTTGTAGATTCAGTAGGCTAAGTAATGTAGACGAGTCTCCTCATATATAAAATACAGAAGAAAATCCTTACTCATAAGGCTGCCTTGAGGATTATATAAAACTCTCCCTGTCAAGGAATACTTGTCACACAGTACGACACATTATTCACTGGCTAACACTGATGTGCTGGTGAGGGGTAACATAATAGTTAAAAGTAATGGCATCAGAAGCCAGTCTTCTGGACTCACATCCCAGCTCAATTACTTACCAGCTCCTGTGACCTTAAGGGAAGTGACTCAACCACTCTGTGCTTCAAAGCTTTCATTAGTAAAATTTCCATAATAGCCCCAACCCCTAAGGGTTATTGTGAGGATTCAGTGAAGTAATACATGTAAAGTGCCCAAGACATAATAAATGCTTAATGTAATACATTTCAGCCAGTATTACTTTGTATATTAGTGGCTTTTCAGCAAGATAGAGAATTGTCCTTTCTTGCGTCGCCTGGGTGGCTCAGTGGTTAAGCGCCTGCCTTCCGCCCAGGTCATGATCTCAGAGTCCTGGGACTGAGCCCCGCATCAGGCTCCCCACTTGGTGGGGAGTCTGCTTCTCCCTCTGCCCCTGCCCCTGCTTGTGTTCTCTCCCTCTAGCTCTGTGGTCTATCTATCTCTCTAATAAGTAAGAAAAAAAAAAGAGAATTGTCCTTTCTTGGAGCACCTAGATATTTGTTATTACCACGGTCCCTTTGCTTCTGTGCTTCTTACCATCTAAACTGATCACAGAACAAAGCAATTTATTTAGTATAGACAGATCAACAGTGCCATCTAGTGGCAACTTTCTAGTAAATTCGCCAAATGCGAAAAGTTGCCCCAAAATGGTAAAATTTCTACAGACAGAAACTTAATTTTTAAGACAAACTCAATCTAATGTTTTAAATTTGTAAATTTATAAATCTGTGACATTTTTATAACTATTTGAATTCAATACAAATACAGGTGGGAGAATTTTTTTTTTAAGATTTTATTTATTTATTTGACAGAGATCACAAGTAGGCAAAAAGGGAGGCAGAGAGAGAGGGAGAAGCAGGCTCCCCGCTGAGCAGAGAGCCCGATGTGGGACTTGTTCCCAGGACCCCGAGATCATGACTCGAGCCGAAGACAGGGGCTTAACCCACTGAGCAACCCAGGTGTCCCAGGTGGGAGAAATTTAAAAAACCAAACCACAAGAAGATTGCTTGGCATACAGAGCAAAAAAAAAAACCAAAAAAGACTCCTTTTTAATATAAACCAAACAACTGGGTTTAAGCCCACTGCCAAATTTTTTGGGACCAATCTGTCATGTTAATAAACTGCTCGGAATTAGAAATGTAAATTTCTGGTACAATTTGGACAGCACAAAACTTACATACTAAGGCATTAAGTTCTACTGCTGGATAAAGTATCCTATTAATACCATACAAAGATCTCATGCAATAGCTCCATTGAGCCTTTGCTTTCTGCAAAATATACAGAATTCAAAATTACTATCTTCTATGCTCTGCTGGCAGGCCTGACTGTACTCAGTTGAAACAGGTCTGAATTTCAGAGCCACCATTTAGTTAAAGAACACCAGTCGTCCAATAACACAGTGCAGATGTCAGATACTGCGGTAAATTAACTGCGTAGTGATTATGTAAGAGCGGCTGGCTCTCTGGTCCTCCAATCACTATGTAAATAGAGATGAGCGTTAGTGAGAACATGTCACTGCCTTCCAATCTGTTGGTGACCGGTCACTGCTCATTTGTCATTCAGCTCAAACGTAAGCGGCAAATCATCCCTCCTCCTTGTCTCCCTGCGAGCAGCTCATGTGACATTTCACAAAAGTAGATCACTGACAAAGGGGATTAACCTGTAAAGGTCACAGGGCAGCAAGGAAAATGCAGCGACACTGGAAGTGAAGTGAGATGTGGACAGAAGGTCTGGAAACAGGGACAACAAAGCAAAGACAGCAGAGGCCTGGGCCCACCAGAAGGTAAGGACCATGAATGCAGAAGACAAGATGAAGCCACTTTGGGAGGATTCTAGTTGAGCGGAAATGGATTGTCCAAGAACTAGGTGACACTGGAATGTTGACATGGTGCCCTTTGGAGCAATGCGGCTGTGAGCCACGAAAGCTCAGTGAAGGCCAACTGTTTCCCGCAAATGAAGAAGGTTCTTGTGACAAAAAGGACGACAACATCCCAGAGTAAGTGGCACCAGCATAAAGCATCACATTAAAGAAACTCTCAGGGATACTTCACAACTCTGAAAAAAAACTACAGACCCCAGGAAGATCGCTAGGCAAATGATGACAAAGGACAAAATGGAAGCTGACCCAAACTTAGAAAGGGATATATAATCCAGTCCACCAAGGCACAGGAAAGACACCTGCCCTATACTATATTTTAATTTACATGATGAGAAGAAGGCAAGTTACTGTTCAACTCCGCTGATCAAGTTTTTTGCAAAGAAATAACTTTAATTCTTAATGTTTCTAAGTTTATTTGTTTTTTAGAGAGGAAGTGGGGAGGGGCAGAGGAAGAGGGGGAGAGAAAATCTTAAGCAGACTCCATGCCCAGTGTGGAGCCCTATGTGGGGCTCAATCTCACAAACCTGAGAGTATGACCCAACTGACTGAGCCACCCAGATGCCCCTCGAAATTTTTGGTTTCGTTTGGTTTTGCTTTTTAAAGATTTTATTTATTTATTTATTTGAGTGAGAGAGAGAGAATGAAAGTGAGCAAGCATGAAAGGGGGAAGGTCAGAAGGAGAGAAGCAGACACCCCCCCCCCCCCCCCCCCCCACTGAGCAGGGAGCCTGATGCAGGAGTTGATCCCAGGACTCCAGGATCATGACTTGAGATGAAGGTAGTCACTCAACCGACTGAGCCACCCAGGCGCCCAGCCCCTCAATGTTTTTAATGTTTTAAATTATAGTATACTGAACAAATATTAATTTTACTTTTTTTTTCATCTCCCTACACATTTATGAACCACAGTGAGTTAATGTTTTGGGAGAACATTTCAAAGGTCACAGAACAACTGTTATTTTTCCTATTGACTTTTAAGATCAGTTCACCTGGTTTCAGCTTACACACTCATTTTTATGGTCTCGCACTACCTTGTAAAGTGAGGACTGCATGTAATTTTTGCCTAAATTTTTCTTTCACAAGTTTCAGTCATTGTAAGCATAAGTCATTTGAGATTTGTCAACAATTACATGCTCGTCTAATCGCTAGTCCCTTCATGAATGTATTTTCTAAATTACTTGTGGTGTCACGATACAATGTCAAAAGATGCCTTTTAACCTAAAACCGAAAGCAGACATGTAGAAGACCCTTAGGTACCTGGTAGTGGCAACTGAACTAATATACCGCTGACTCTTGGGTCCATATTCAGTTGATCAGTTATGTCCAAAAGTTCTTCCTGAGAAACATCCGTAGGTTTTAGAATGATCTCACTACAGATCCCTGGAAGAAAACCAAATATGGAAAGTCACTTGACTAACAAAGATGTGGTTTTCCATTCATGGTGTCTTACACGGCGTGCAATTGGTTTCCTCTGCTCCCATCCGACTGGAAGGAAAGGCCCTTCTACAAAATGATTTTCGAAGCACCGTTAAAAGGGATTTCTCACATATGCAGATGTCTTCCTATTATTCACATGGGTTCTTTTGGCCCAGTAGCCCACTGCATTTATTGGTGATAAGCTAGTGTTAGTGGATTTGAATACAGTAAAGATACCAATACAGCAGAGTGAACTGGCCAGGCTTATTATCTGATTCGACCAGATATAATAAAAATGGGCCTTTTAAAAATAATCGCAATATAGTTGACATACAAACGTTACATTGGTTTTTCTGGGGTACAACCTGGTGATTTGACAAGTCTATTCATTTTGCTGTGCTCATCACAAGTGCAGCTACCGCCTGTCACCAGACAACCCTATTACAATACCACTGACCAAATCCCCTACGCTGTGCCTCAAAATGGGCCCTTTAAACGTGCAGTGTTCCCCTGACATGTCACCATAGGATCTGAAGTCACGTTGAGTGAATTCAGTAGGAAAGTTGAAGAAAAATATTAAGAAATGAACATAAACTTTGGTAACGAATCTCTAACAATAATAGTTAAAAACAGTAAATGTTATTCAAATAGCACTCATTTGACAATTATCATTGAGAATGATCACATTTGAAGTGTGATTCTTCCAGAACACATGATTTAGTAACCCAGAACAACGAAAATGCATCCCCACCTACAGCAGAGGCAGCTCTGATCTTCTTCCTGACGTACGTATGACTTGCCGGGTTATCCCCCACCAAAATGATACTGAGGTGAGGTCTTCTGTTCCCAAGGGAAACCCATGACTCCACACCTCTCTGTATTTCTTTCTGGATTTGTTTGGCCATTTCAGTTCCTGAGATAACAACAGCATCGTGTCTGTGGAAAACAAAAGAATAATACAGTACAAAATACAATAAGGAACATTCAGTCACATCAAGGTAAGAGGTAAAAGCATGAACTACCCATCTATGACTGTTCAAGTGAGCAACCATCAGTCAGTCCCAGAAAGGCAAAAAGAAATGCGTATACTGAAAAGGCTTTCTTGCTCTCCGTGATCTCAAAGTTATAAGTGGTGAATTCAGGTTACTCTTACTGAGTGTTCATTTTTTTTAAGATACCTGATAAAGTATAAGATGGTTCTTTCTTCTTCCTGTCCCTGTCCTTTCACTATTGAAAGGCCTGGTGAAAGCAATATCTGTATGCAGCACATGATTATTTCACAAACACCAAAGGCAGGTCGATGAATATCAAGAAGAAAGGAAAAGGAAGAAGAAGAAGCAGAAGAGGAGAAGGAGAAAAGGAAACCTTATAGCACCTGAATTCTTTCCAGCACGTGTACACTTTTTATTTTCTAATGGGGCATCGTGAATATCAACCAACACAAACGAAATGCAAATATGCTACCCCTTTCAAATAAATCAACTGTCCTTTCTAAGAGGTTGGTGTATATATATACATATACGTATATGTGTATGTATATGTATATGTGTATGTGTGTGTGTGCATACCAAGAATATTCCATTTCAGTCTCAAGAATATTCAAGAATATTCCATTTCAGTCTGACACCAGTGATCCATAGTGTCCATCCAAGTTCCGACAATTTTGACATGAACATTGTTCTACCAAGAAGTGATTCCGAAATGTGGTCTATAGATACATACACTAAAATTGCTTGAGAAGCTTGTTGAACTTGCAGATTCCTAACCCATTCTTCAGAACAGTCTGGAAATCTTCAAGTCTAACAAATCCCCAGACATCCTTGGGCATGACCGTGTTTGAAAACCACATCTTCATTTCAACACAAAAGTATAGTTTTGAAATAATCATTCCCATAGGTAAACAACTGAGGAAATAAACTGATGAAACAAGACAACTTTATAACTGTAGGTAAACTGAATTTTGTTTCTAATATATCTACTTTTCACTAAAAATTCCATAGCTTTCAAGTCAAGGAAAATTATGGCAAATTCAGTGTATCAATCTTGCTCCACTGTCCTAATTTTATAATAGCTTTATTGAAGCTATACACATCTGACACATACAGCACATATTAAAGCATGCTATTTGGTGTTTTACTATACGTGTATACTTGGGAAACTGTTGCCACAATCAAGCAAATGAAACCCTCAAAAGAATCCTGGTGCTCCATTGTAATCTCACCATTCCGCCATCTTTGCCACACCCCCTTCCCTATCCCCAGGCAACCCCTGATCTGCTTTCTGTCACTATACATTAGTTTGAATCATCGTTAATTTTACAAAAATGGAATCATGCACTACATGCTCCATTTTATCCAGCTACTTTCACTCAGCATAATTAAAAGTCATTCATGTTGATGCATATATTGACAGCTCATTTCTTCTTACTGCTGAGTAGTTTTCCATTGTATGGATATATCAAAATTTGTTTATCTGTTCAATTACCAATGGATATTTGGGCTGTTTCCAGTATTTAGTCATGGCAAATAAAGCTATAATAAACACTTATGCACAAGCCATTGTATGCACATATTTTCTCTTGAGCAAATGCCTATGAGCAGAATGGCTGGGTCATATGATAGGTATGTTTACATTTGTAGGAATCAATCTGTTGTCCATAGTGGTTGTACCATTCTACATTTGTACAGGCAGTGCATGAGAGTTCCAGTTGCTCCACATACTTGCCCTAACTTGGTAAGGCTGGTCGTTCCAATTTTAGAGATTCAGTGGGCTATGTGGTGGTATCACATTGTGCTGTTAATTTGCACTCCCATAATGAATAATAATGCTACGCACCTATTCAGGTACTTATTTATTATCTACCTCTATTCTTTGGTGAACTGTGTAATTTCATGCTTTGCCTATCATTCTATAGGTTGTTTCCTTATTACTGAGTTTTGAGAGTTATTCATACCTCTTAGGTTCAAGTCCTTTACCAATATATGATTTGAAGTATTTTCTCCTAGTCTGTGCTTTGCCTTTTCATTTTCTTGTTTCTTTGGGAGATCAGTTCTTAATTTTGATGTTCTTCATTCAGTTTCCCTTTTATGGAGCATGCCTTTGGTGATGTGTATAAGAAAGCTTTGCCTAACTCAAGGTCACAAAGGTTTTCTTCAGTGTTTCCTCCTGGGAAGTTTTATAGGTTCAGGTTACACATTTAGTTCTATGACTTAGTTCTATCATTAGTTTGATGGGACTTTATATCAGGATATTGTCAATTGCTTTTTTATGTGTCTATAGAGATAATTAGAAGATCACATGGTTTTTGGTTTTAGTCTGTTAATATGATGAATTACATTGATTGATTTTCAAATGTTACATCAATTTGGCATTCCTGGGATAAACCTCACTTGGTCATGATGTGCATATCCTTTCCAGATATTGGGGATTTCACCTAAAATTTTGTAAAATTTTTTGCATCTCTGTGCATGAGAGGTGTTTGTCTGTAGCTTTCTTGTAAGGTCTTTGGTACGATGTTGGTATCAGGGCGATGCTGCCTTCACTGAATGAGTTAGGAAATATCTCATCCTCTTCAAATTTCCAGAAGAGCTTACACAGAATTGATATTATTTCTTCCTTAAATGTTTGGTAGAATTCAACCATGAAGCCATTTGGTCCTGGAGCTTTCATTGTGTAAAGGTTTAAAACTGCAAATTTAAGTTCTTTAATATAGAGGGCTATTTATGGCTATCTATTATTTTTTGTAATTTGTGTCTTTGTATATTCTAATGATTAGTACACAATTATAATTATAGACTAAATCAAGATAAAATACTTATTTCTGAGTTTAAATTTTTATCTTCAAGATTAGATAACAAACTTTTTTCACTGCTTACTATGAATTTCCAGTGCCCATATTTTACTAATTCATTTAAGTGACCTTTTAATTCTAAGAGAATTAGGTCCTCTTATATTAGAAAATACTAAAGGCTGCAGATATGGCAACTTATCCCAGTATGACTCAATTCTAAGAGGTGGTAAAAAAATAAATACTTTCCATAAATTAAATTGTGTCAGCAATATTCAGTTGGGGTAAAATACTATATAGAAGCAGGTTTATCTTCTAATATACTAGAAATCACTTTTATAATTTAAAACATGCATTTGTGTTTTAAATTACAAAATCACCTGAGCTCTATGTTACATTTTATAGCACATGCATAGAAATGCTGCTGCTGACATCTTTTATTAGCTGATTCTCTGTTACACACAATAATTGATTCATAGGCTACC
Organism: Mellivora capensis; assembly: GCA_004024625.1. NCBI lineage: Eukaryota > Metazoa > Chordata > Mammalia > Carnivora > Mustelidae > Mellivora > Mellivora capensis. The sequence goes on from PISX010016586.1 coordinate 26,057, forward strand.
GTGAAACTGGCAATCGCCAACCAAAATCCAGGATGATTATGCCTTAGAATATTAAAAAGCTGTGTGACCCTGAGAATGTCAGAGTTGGCAATGGCATAAACTCACTCCTGGTTTCCATAGAGAGACAATCTGCATACAGATTAAATTTGACTGTATGTTGGGATCTGAGAGAGTGACAGGGCTTACTTTATAGCACCAATGTGCTAAGTGAACTTGCTAATTATAGCTGACATGTTATAGCCTGAATGAGTTGGTGTTTATGGGCAAATACCCAGGAGACTGCCACCCAATTTTAAAGAGGAACTTTGAGGATTTTTCGTAGCAGCTGGCTCAGCCCATCAATTCCCTCAGTCCCTGCAGAGCCTCAGCAAGCCTGGCTCGGGGGGAGATAAGACATAAGGATAAACGAAGCAACCTGGCATTAGCGGAGGCCCAAAGGGTGGATGCCCATATCAGTGCACATGCTGGAAGACCAGTAAACACACATATTATCTGGCTCACATAGTCTTTAGTGCATAAGAAAATGAGATTTGTCAACTTGCGGATTGTTGAAAAATATTGAATATCAATAACAGTGCAAATCTTCAGGCATGGAAGCACGTAGCTCCTAAGAGTTCTCCCCCCCTCAAGTCACTCTCTGCCCATCCATTTTCCACACTGCAGCCAGAGTGGTTTTCCAAATGTAATCATGCCAGTTCCCTGTTAAAACTCCTTACTTCAAGCTCCTTGTTTATTAATTCAATTAATACAAACTGAAAACATCCTATCTACCAGGCACTATTCTAGGAAATATAAATAACAGTACACAAAACAAACTGCCCACTTTCATGGGAACTATAGTCTAGATGAAGGACAGTTGTTTTTTTTTTTTTTTAAAGACAAATTATTAAAAGGCAAATATTTAACATATCATGTGTGAAAAACAGAGGGAAAGGGCATATCTGGAAGCCAGAGTTGTCATTGTAAGGATTTCATTCATTCAGTCAGTCATTCATTCAAAGAGAATGTGGGCATAAGTGTGAGCAGGGGCAAAGGGAGACAGAGAGAGAGAAGCTCGAGCTGACTCAGGACTCAACCTCAAGACTCTGAGATTATGACCTGAGCCAAAACCAAGAACTGGATGCTTAACCAGGCACAGGGCTAAATTGTCATTTAATATGGATGGGATAGGTGTCTCCTCTCCGATGAACCAGGTGATATTTTATCATAAATGAAGGAAATAAGAGAATATGTCATGTGGCTATCTGGACAAAATAATTCTAGGCCAAAGGAAGTACAGAGCAGTACTTTAGGCAGGAGTGTGCCTGGCACAGTTGATGAATGACAAGAAGGTTAGTGGCTGCCATAGAAACGAAGGTACCAGGACAGGACACAAGTTGGAGAAGTCATGGAACATCAGATCACATGAGGTCCCGCAGACCTTCAAAAGGATGTCGGCTTCCACTGTGAGGTAGGAAGCCATTTGGTGATTTTGCGGACTGCTATGACCCGATTTTCATTACGCAATCACTGGTGAAAATGTGGAAGACAGACTGTGGGAGCAAGAGGGGGATGGGGGCACCAGTAAGAGGCGAGTGTGGTATCCCAGGCAAGAGATGAGGGTGCCTTGGACAACGAGGGTAGGAGTGTAGGTGTGAAGTATTCTAAATCGGAGTTAATTCGGAGCATGGAGCCACTGGATTTACTGAAACCAGGTGCAGAGGATGAGGAAAAGAAGTCAAATATGACTCCAAAATTTCTGACCACAAAAACTGAGAAAAGGCAGTTTTAACTAAAATCCAAATTTCCTGTAGCTTACAAGCCCCTGCATGAGCTTTCTTTTGCCTCCTGCTGAAGAACACTAGGCTCACCAAGTCCCACATGACACACAGCTGCCTTTCAACTTACCCACCGGGCCAGGTCGCTGTTTCTGGACCTTCACATGCACTACTCCCTCCTCTCGAAACACCCTTCCTTCTCCTTCTCACCTCCCCAGCGTCCTAGTACGTTTGTTCCTCCTTCACTCCACTCCCATATATTCCTCAAGTCTCAACTTAGAAGGACCCCTGGGAAATGTTCTCTGACCCCTTCTCCCCGGGGAACTGCCTCTGCTATCAGGCCCCACAGCACCCCACTCTGACCCTTCTGTCGTGTGGCAAATCCTTGTGGAAACCAGTGCCCCAGGCCCCTATGCGCACACACGATACTCAAAGCTGTGAGGGGCAGGAAGCTGACATTAATTACAATGCTCTTAACACCAAGGGGTATTTTGCACGTGTGTGTGTTCACTAAATATTTATGGAATTATCAGAGTTGGATTGTCCATTGTATTATAATTTGTTGGAATTCTTATGCAGCCACTGAAAAGAGTAACTCTAAAAACAGCAGTAGTGTTTACAGCAGTGAAAATATTCTGCATAAAGTGAAAAAGTGAGATGAAAAGTTATAGGTACATAATTTTAATTTACAATGTGCCTGCATGCAGCTAAAGATGAAGAAGGCATATGTAATGTAAAATGGTGGGACAGGGAGTACTCTGGAAATTTAACCGTCTTAAAATGGTTTTTAGACGTTATCCAAAGAGATCTTCTTGAACTATATTAAGAACAGATAGAAAATATCTATAAAACATATAAAAAGGAAAAATAATATAACTAACAACCTTACCACCCAGTTTACAGTATCACCATAATCACCAAAATCATTCTGTAACCCTCTCCTACCCAAACCCTAGCCTCTCCCAGAGTTAAGCACTATCCTGAAATGTGGGTTGATCATTTCATTGCTTTCCTTTATCACCCAATGTTTGTAACTCAAAACATTAAAGATACACTAACATACATGATACAAAAAGCAAAATATTTACATATGTTCCATAAATGTACACACACCAGAATGGAATTGCTGATTATAGGATACATGTATGTTCAATTTATGCCAATTTGTTCTCCAAAGCTGCTGCACTAGTTCTCAGGTCCACCAGTGGGGTATAAAAGTTTGTTGTTCTGCTTTCTTGATATTGTCAAAATTTTTAACTAATTAGTTAAATGGCATTTAATTGGGTTCATAGTATCCATTTCCCTAATTACTAGAGGTTGAACGTCTTACAGGCTAATGGGCCATGTGGGGCTCCTCTTCTATGGAATGACTGCTCATCACTTCTGACAATTTTTCTAATGAATTATTAATCTGTGTCTAATTTGTAGTAGTTAATTACACATTCTGAACACTAATCTTATATCAGTTAGGACTTTGTATCAAGTATCACCATTATGCGGCTTGTCTTTTCATTTAGTTTATGATTACGTGGGATGAAAAGTTCTTAATTCTAATGAAAAACTCAACCATTTTTGCCTTTGGTCTGCACAAAATATGCAAACTCTGACAAATTCCCGTCATGATTCTATGACAGGATGCTCAGCTGCTGAAACAAACCAGCTAAGAAACTGCCAGGCACATTTCCTATAGACTACTACTTAAAATCCCACAGTACTGTATTCAAGCACAGTAAAATCCCACAGTATTCGAGCACAAAAAAAATCCTATTTTACTCAAGCACAGTAAAATCCCACAGTGTTGTATTCAAGGGTAAAGTGATTCTGGAGTCTCAGTGAAGAGCCACTGCTTTAGGACCCCTCACTCTCAGAGCAGGAATGCCCACTCTAATATTCCGACAGGGTCAATCCCTTTCAATATGAAGAAACCCGTGAAGCATATGTACCCGAAACCCTTAGAGCTATGTGCAAACAAGCTATAACCTAGTACCAACTAAAGTGTGAATCAAAAACAAAATTAACAAATAATGTACTCATAAACCCAGTTACTGTAACTCAATTGCAAGCCTTATTAGGTTTATTCTGAATACAAAAAAAAAAAAAAAAACAACCCACAAAAAAACAAACAACAAACAAAAAAACTCAGCATGGCAGAATGTACTCTCCTCACTGCCTGTGTCAGATTTTAGAAATAAATGTTTGAAAATTTACTTTGTGAATTAGCCTAAAAGGCCTAAGACTTGCATTTTATTCAAAATCTGTTGCAAACTGCTAATAAACACATTCAACACAAACACACCAGAAAAGGGGACTTGAGATCTAACTTTTAGAGAATTGAATTGCAGTCACTGAAACCAAAGCTTACAAACAGAAATCATAACCCTTCAAAAGCAAGGGAAGAAATTTGTCCCTTTAAAAGCATGAGAAGCAATATAAGAACTAATTGAACAATAATGGCTTAAATGATACAAAAGCAATTCTGAAAGTCTGTTGTTGTGGGTTGAATTGTGTCTCCCAAATCCTCATTCTTTGCACCTATGATTGTGACCTTATTTGGAAATAAGGTATTTGCGAATATAATGAAGATGTAGTATGAGGACGAGGTCATACTGGGGTAGAGTGGGCCCTTAATCCAACATGCCTGTCACGCCTATTAGAAAAGACACAGAGGGACGCCTGGGTGGCTCAGTTGGTTAAGCGGCTGCCTTCGGCTCAGGTCATGATCCCAGCGTCCTGGGATCAGTCCCACATCGGGCTCCTTGCTCAGCAGGGAGCCTGCTTCCCCCTCTGCCTCTGCCTGCCACTCTGTCTGCTGGTGCTCTCTCTCCCTCTCTCTCTCTGACAAATAAATAAATTAAAAAAAAAAAAAAAAAAGACAAGACACAAAAGACACAGAGACACATACACAGAGAACTCCATGTGAAGACACACAACGAAGATGGCCACGTGACCACAGAGGCAGAGATTGGAGCCTTGCAGCTACAGACCAAGGAAAACTAAGGACTGCCACAGCAGAGAGGAGAGCAAGGCTTTGTGGGTACCTTGATTTCTATCTTCTAGCTCCAGAAGTGTGAGGTTCAATTTCTGTTGCTTTAAACCATCTAGTTTGTGGTACTGTGTTTATGGAAGCCTTAGTAAACAAATACGTCTATAATCCTAATTTACAATATTCTAATTTGTGGGAAGAATCTTCTGATGGAGCTATTTTTCATGGAATACATTTATATTTTGGAATGTGATAGCATATAACTGAGGAGGTGTGTAATTTTACTGCATCTAAACATGGAAAAATTTAAAAATAAACAAACATGACAAAATATTTTAAAAGTCCAAAAAAGAAACAATTTCTGTGATGATATTTAACATAAGTATTTGCTAAAGAAAGGAGACTCTGAAAGGAGACACAAAGACAGCAATTGTGAAAATATTTAGGCTAAAATATCTTCACATTCCAGTATGAAAAAAACTAGAATTGAGACTATGTTCCATTTAGCAGCTTGCTGAGTGTCTGGCATCTGTAGAGAAAGTACTTTGACAACTAAAAATACATTGTCTAAAGAAAAGAATAATTTACAACTTTAAAAAAAAACTGCAGCAGCAAATTTAATTTTAACATTAAGCAAAAGATTTTTTTTTCCAGAAAATGATCAGTGTCAAGGTGTTAAAGATATAGCTAAGAAACTGATTCAAGAATACCTAGCAAGAATTCAGCGTGTGTTAAGTTAGTGGTCACATAATTAACATAAAAAATTGAATATAATAGAAAGATCAAAAATTTTCAATTGTTTTAACGTGTAAGGATATAAATTACCTTTTAAAATGTTAATTTTGAAAACAGCTCTGGATAGGACTCTTTTATAGGTCCTAAAATATTTGTAAATCAGTTAAAATATTCCAAATATGTAATTTTCATTATTTTTTTAAAAGATTTTATTTATTTGAGAGAGAGGGGGAAAGAAAGAACTCAAGCAAGGGGAGGGGCATTGGGAGAAGAACAAGCAGACTCCATGCTGAACAGGAAACCCAACAGTGGGGTGGGATCCCAGGGCTCTGAACTCACAACCTGAGCGGAAGGCAGACACAACTGACTGAGCCACCAGGAGCCCCATGAAATTTTCATTATTTTAACATCTCTTTTTACTCTTAAAAATGTGGTTTGGTCTAAAACTTATATAGTCACATTGCCATTAATACAAGGGCAGTCAATTTGACCCCTAAGATTCACACCATGCACCCTGTCATTGCTAGCTCAGGTGACATTTTCTGAATAGGTAACATTGCAAGTGACCCCCCAAAAAGGCAGGACAGAGAGAGCTCTCCCTTTCAGTATTCTCCTCCCATTGCTGGGCTGGCACTAATGTGGCTTCATCAAAAAGCAATAAATCACAGTAGGGGGCTGGGGGGGGGATGAGTAGTAAGGCAGGATAATGCACTACAAATTACTTAACTTCAGCCAGAAATCAACCCTGGTTCACCATTAATAGTGTAAAAGGAGATTTCAAAATGAAGCAAGCAAGCCTAAGAAAGTCTCTTTAAAATTGTGTGGAAAGGCTATAGGAGTTATTTATGCAGGTCCTCACTGGAGGAACTCTTAACTTTTTGCCAGCTACGTGCCCTCAGCCTAGACTTAACCTCCTCACTTCCAATCCCTTATTTGTATATTAACCGAACCAATACCAGTTAACCTACTTTCAATCTGTTTTGCATTGAGGACCTAAACGAGAACTACACTTGGGACCTTTAGCCTTTATAATTCTGTCCCCTCTTTGTCTTCCTCAGAACAGGAGTCATATTTCTACCTGAATCTGGATCTCCCAAACTGCAATTTTAATTGCCCCCAAAAATGCCTTTGCTTACATATCCAGTGAATTCTTTCTTGGTCATCAGAAGCTATAATGAGGTTGGGCGAGTCACTTAACTGCTATGAAAGGAATGCAATTTCCTTATCTACATAATGAGAATATTCTCTGTTTAACTTACAGAAAGGGATTTGGCTAAATGTTCACTGGCTGATTTGTAAAAATCGCTCTTTTAAGTGACAGATGGTGACATACTCAAACAACCAAGGAGCCATCATTTAGTGATGTTTGCATGAGCCTGTTTACTTCTCTGTACTTTCCAGGAAATAAACCATAACCATCCTAATCTATGGGTACTACAACAAAATGTAGTATTTAATTAACTAAAGCAAAGTAGCAAATAGAAGGGAAAAAAATCACTACTTTTCTTTGGTATTAAAATACTCCTTCATAAAAGAGTAGAATAACCACAAATGAAATCTACCCACTTTCTGCAGTATATTTAATGTGTGTACTTGGCTCTTTTTTCTGCGTCTAGGTTTTAATATCATTTTCAACCACGACTTTAGAGCTGCAATGGATTGTTTTATGAGCTATAAAGATTAAAAAAAAGTCTAATACAATCATTAGCAATTCAATTTTCTCCGCAGGTCATACCATAGCTTAATCACTATGTATCTCACAGTCTCACCTAGAGATTTTCAGTCTGATTAGTACAACAGAATTGAAACCCAAGGGAACCAGGGCAAAATTATATATTGAATAAAACCCATCACTAGTACTAGGGAGCCTTTTGAAATAAATTTTTTGAAAGTGAACAAATACTTAGGAATATCAAGTTTATGTAATTTTAAAAACATTTCATTTCCCATCCTAAATACTATACTTTCACCTTAAAAGTTATTTTATCAGAAATTATACCTCTGTAAACCAATATAAACAAAACCTAAAGCCCAGTTCTCATTTTGCATAATTCTGTTATTCAATTTTGCAATTTATCTCTTTCAGGTCCCTAACCTGTAAATTAGAACATCAGTAGCTACCTAAACATCCATATTCAAGTATCTGTGGTTTTTACTGGCAATATCTCAAATACTTGCTAATATTACTGTGATTTGTTGTGAACATTTACAACTGAAGAAAATGCTAAATTTTTTTAGAGATTAGTGATCTCTTATCTAAGTTTATGGATCCCCTAAAACATTTCATTAAGTCTTGGGTTAAGAAATAACCTTCATGGAATGCCTGGGTATCTCAGTGGGTTAAGCATCTGTCTTTGGGTCAGCTCAAGATCCCAAGGTCAGAGAACTCCCCATGTTGGGCTTCCTGCTCAGTGGGGAGCCTGCCTCCCCCTCTGCCTGCCACAGCCTCTGCTTGTGCACCCGTTCTGACAAATAAATAAATTAAATCTTTAAAAAAAAAAAAAGAAAGAAAAAGTACCCTTCATTAAGGGACTCTGACAAGACAATTTTTAAGATTTATATGCGAAATTAGCTGTCTTGATTCAGAGAAGTACTACGAGATTTAATGTTTTCAAAAAGAGGAACAATAGTGAGATACATCAATAATTATAAATTGCTTATAGAGCAAAGCACTGTGTAGATCATTAAGGTTCAAACCCTGTCTTCACCATTTATTTACTGTTAACCTGGGCAAGTTATTTGGTTTCTCTAACCCTCAATCACCCAATCTATTAGGAATAGTAACAGTCCACTTCAGCTGTTTTGAGGGTAAAAGGATATACTTATGCAAAAAATCTCAGCAAAGAATTTAGCAGAATAAAGGTTCACTAAATACTAGTAAGATTTTATTTTTCAACAACACAACTGGATTAAAGGCAACTAATATTCATTGCAATTATTCATAAATAACCAAAGCAGGGAGGGCATATATTATTTTTTAATTTAAATTCAATTAACTAATGCATAATGTATTAATTTCAAAGGCAGAGGTCAGTGATTCATCAATATTTTACAATACCTAGTGCCCTCATGTGCCCTCCTTAATGTCCATCACCCGTTACACCCCTCCCCTCCAGCAATCCTCAATTTGTTTCCTATGATCAAGAGTCTCTTATGTTTTGTCTCCCTCTCTGATGTCGTCTTGTTTAATATGATTCACTCATACGTGAAATTTAAGAAACAAAAGAGGATCATAGGGGAAGAGACAGACATCTTATTTTAAACTATATATGCCCTAACTTTAGAATTAAGAATCTCTGGATAGTCTTTTGGTTCTAGATACACTCTTTATTATGAGTAATTACAGAAACCAACATAGATCATTGATCATTTTCAGATCATTAAGTGAACCAACAAACCTTGCTGATATGTTGACAAAGCATGACCTGAATCTGAGAATAAACTATTTCATATGTTCTAAGAACTAGACACTGAACGATACCAAGATGGTTATGTAAGTTATGACCAACGACTTAATGTAATATAACGCAGCCAATAAAAGGTTAGTAAAAACAACAACATAGAAAACAGACATGATGTAATGTTAAGTGGCGCAGCATGGATAAGTGTTCTTGGATAACACCCAACCCTGAGTTCTTTGACACTAATTTAGGTTTAGATTATGTTCCATTCTGACTACAAAGTTTTCTATCTTTTAAGTATTTAATCTGGTCCAAGTGGCACCTAACAGCAAATCTCATTTATCACTAATCATTAATTTATCCCACTCATTGACAGTTCAAACTGCTCCCAAGTGCCAAGTTCTTAAGCCTCCTTCTACAACTTAATCATCTCCAAGCCAAACTATTTTAAAACCTACAACTGGGCTCCACAGAATCCTAGGAGAGTATGTTACCATGGAAAATTATTAGTATTTTTGTTTTTTCCTGCTTTTAATCATCCAATCAAGGTTTTAAAATGAAAAGATAACATCTGAAAAACAAAGATTCAAGTAAAGAAACTGCTTAATTATTCTTAACATCATGACTGAGTAACAAGATCTGAGATTACCACTAGTCCTTTTTCATCCACTGACTCATTTTAATCAGAAAATTTATTTTGAAGATATTACATTAGAACACATTATCTCTGAAAGGCTGGGACATAGACATAAAACTCAGATATAGATACTAAATCGTAAAACATGTAGGTTCTAAATTTAAAGTGACATTAAGAATTGCTTAGAAATCAACATTATAGTCAGACAGCTATCTCATTAGATAGGTAAGGCCCTAAGATAGGAAAACCACACTATCACATTTCCTAACAAAGTATGATTTTGAGAAGCTGCTTTTGCTATTCATTGGAACTAACTCTTATCTTGGTTGAAATCAGTCTATTAAAAATCAGCTTTAGTAATGGTCCTAACTGGAGTCTGAATCCTTCAAGCTTCACATGAGGATAAAAAAATCCTCATCAAATACATTTTTTTTACATCAAATAATTCTATTGCAGAGTCAGAAATACTGAATGAGTACTAGTGGGGAGAGTCTGGATAAAAATGAACAGCCTTAGTGAAAAAATTTGGTCTTTTTTCAATTATAAAATTCAACTACTCCCTCCACATGAATATTTAACTAAGGTAAACCATTATCTCTTAATATCTCCAAAATTGTAGGGTTTTTTTGTTTTTTTTTTTTGTTTGTTTGTTTTTTAAAGCTGGTCTACCTGCAAAAACTATAAAGCCATTGGCAATGAGCCTTAAAAAAATGTGAGGTTTGGCTCAGTGGGTTAAAGCCTCTGCCTTCAGCTCGGGTCATGATTCCGGGGTCCTGGCCCCACATCAGGCTCTCTGCTTGGCGGGGAGCCTGCTTCCCCCTCTTTCTCTGCCTGCCTCTCTGCCTACTTGTGATCTCTGTCAAATAAATAAATAAAATCTTGAAAAAAAAAAGCTGTAGGCTGGACACAAAATTTTGCAAACACTAAAAGGCATCATAGCAGGAGAAGGGGACAAAAGAGATCTGCCAAATTAATGACTTCAGGAATCACTTTCCAACAGGATAAACATGGAACCAATGCTTAGGATAGCCATTTAATATTGAAAATGAGTTCAGGTAGGATGACCTAAAGCAGCATTTGGAAAGTCCCTGTTGTAGGATACCTGCAAATCTGCTTTGACCATGGCATTAATGTACAAGGTGTGTAACCTCCCCTTCAAATGGGAAAGGCCTAACTCTGTACACTGAAAGCACTGGGCCAAAGATGCATTGATGTTTATAATCTAGTGACATTCTGATTTGTAAACTCACATAAAAAGGCAAAAATAGTAAAACTTTAATCACTAAATTTTTTTTATTTTTAATGTTTTGGCTGTTCAGATAATTTATTTCATTAAACAACATTAATGTTGTTTCTGCAACAAGTGCAACAAATATAAGGGCTTATTTATTTCTTTGACAGTAAATAAATGTTCTTCCAATTAATAAGATCTAATTTCTCATGAGGAAATAAGAAACTCACTGTAAATCTTAAAAATGAGAGAAAACTTAAATACTTCAACATTTTGTAATTTTCAAATTTTGTCAAAGATTATTTCTTGAAATTCCAATTAAAGAAAAAACTTCACTGAAGAAGTACTTGTATGTTCTCTCAGTATAGGTATCTAGACAAAAATATGAAAAATAATCAAAAATGCTTTTTCATTTTTCATTTAAGGCTCTAGGTAGCTCAGAAACTGGCAATAAATCTGTTAATGTAGAACAGTCAATACTGGGGAAAGAGTTTATCAAAGTCAAAGATAATTTTCAATAAAAATAACACTAAGGCTCAAATTTCAAGTCAATAGGATTGATGTCAGATTAAACCACATTAACTATGAAGAACTAGACAACTAACGTGTAACTACATATAAAAAAAAGATGACTGAGGATGGGGACAAGTGGGGAGGCAGACAGTGGCGACCTCTGGAAGATGGAATCTCTTCTCTCTGCTGGTCCTAGAAGAGAAAAGAGACACCAATAAGCATCAACACACTGTCCGAATTCCTCCCCACCCGAGACCCAACAGTCCACAGGTGTTTCTCTACCTGACAGCCAACCTCACCTTCATATATGACATTCAGTGCCAAGAGGATGTCAAAAACACCACCCTATCCTAACTTGATTAGCACTGCCTTAAGAAAATAAAAACTACCAAAAAGTATTATTTATTTTTATAGTGATAACCTGTACCAAATTGGGGGGGGGGGGGGCGGTCAAAGCAGCGGAGTTAGAAGTAATACTTCCTTATATTAAGACTAGCTTTCCAGGGAGCCCTGAGTGGCTCACTTCAGCTCAGGTCATGACCCCAAGGTCCTGGGATGGAGTCCCTGTCCAGCTCCAGCTCCCAGCTCCGTGGGGAGTGTGCTTCCCCTTCCCCTGTCTCTCCTCCTTCCTTCTTTCTCTGACAAATAAATAAATAAAATCTTAGAAAAAAAAAAGCTTTCCAATTGTTGCATTCAGCTATTTTAAATTATAAAGAGACCATTAAATACAATTTAAAAGATCTGAATTATCCCTTTGCTCCTGCACATGTGTATGAATCAAGTGGCTTCCAGGAAATGTTTGGGTTGTAACTGTCGGACTTCCCATTCAATGTACATGGAGAGGATGGGGTGATGGGTTCTTTAGATCAAGACGACAAAGGGAAATTCATCAATTTATACAATCTGGAAAAGGTTATCCTTACTCTGGAAAGAAGCCTTAAAACAACTGAAATTGAAAAAATAGACTCTCTGCTCAGCAGGGAGCCTGCTTCTCCCTCTCCCTGGTGCTCTAACTATATTCTCTATCAAATAAATAAACTCTTAAAAAAAGAAAAAAGAAAGAATTTCTTCCTTAAAAAAAAAGTGACTATACTATAGTCACTATTATATACTATTATTATATACTATATTACATATAGTATATATTATATATCATGTTATATTATATTATATACTATTATATAATATACTATTATATTATTATAATATATAATTATAGTATATTATATAGTATATTATATACTATACTACCTTTAATTCTGCAATTCAAACAGAATTCTACAGAATCTGCTTTTCCTAGGTAGTACAGTTCCAAACCAACCGGCCAATTCTTTCAGACACCAGAGAGAGTCATTCAGCAGAACTCAGAATCAGTTATATTCTCACATATCCTCGTGGAAGAGCAAATCAACAGAAACTACGTCTCAAGTAAACCCTACTGGAAATAATATATTTTCTTATTTTAGTCACTCAAGCCTGAGAACTAAACATGTGCATAAATGGGAGCTAATCAGTTTAAATTAAATAAGCAGCAGCCACGTTTCCACATTACTGATTATTACGTTGTTCCAGGAACGGCGCTGGTCACTGGAGATACAAAAAGATGAAAAAGACACGATCTCTGAGCGCGCAGAATGCAGTGAACAGGTGTTACTGGAAGCCCAGAAAGTCTGAAAACAGCATCTCTTCTGGACTCGCTGACTCTGGGTCAAGGGAATGTATTTTTAGACGCTCAGGTCTGCGTCTGCAACTCCAAGGAGCAGAAGGCGGCAAAGCGAAGAGCTCGAGGGCACCACCGTGCCGACGAGTGGAACCACACCCCGTTCCGTCCGTGCAGTGCACTGGCCAGCAACGGGGTCCAGAGACCTGCAATGATTCTAGGATTGACTATTTCAATCTTGGACTGAAGAGGGCTTGGAAACGCCATACAGAAAAAAACCCAAGAAGATTAGTATCTGAATTTGTGAAATCATCACGAATTTTAGTTAGAAAAGACCCCAGAATCGCCGTCAACAAAGGAACTCAGGAACTCGAACACCAGTGCACCATCGGGGCCACGCTCGCTCCTCTGCTTAGCAAACAAACCGTAACCCGAACGGAGGCCGCTGCCCGAAGCCGGACCACCTGTTTCCTCCGCGCCTCTCCCCGGCCGCGGCCGTCCCCCTAAAGCGCTCCCTGCGCCTCCGGCGAAGCAGGAACACTGGCGCCACGGCTCAGAGCCAACCGCGTCGCAGCTGCCAGACGGAGGTCGACGCGACCCGCCCGCAAGGCCCTCAAGGCCAAGTCCGGAGCCTACGCAGGCCTCGCCCCCCGCCCCGCCGCCCCGCGCGGCTGCCCTAGTCCCGGGCCCGACGCGGGAGAGCTCGGCCGGCGCCCGCGGCCCACGCCCCGCCGCAGCCGGCGGCTCCGCACGCGCCCGCACCCACACCCGAGAGCAGTGAACGTCCCGGGCGCCCGTACCTCACGCCGCTGCCCCGAAAGCCCCGGAACACGGGCCTGGCTGCTCCCGCAACCCCCGGCAGCACCGCGCTCCCGCCCGGCGCCCGCACGCGGCTGAGCCGGCCGCCGAGCAGCGAGAAGCCGCGGGCCGGCACTGCCATGGCCGCAGATCGCCGGCTTCCGGGCAGAGGCTCCACCTCCCGCCGCTGCCGTCCTCGCGGCTGCACCCCGGGCTCCGCCCCCAGCCGGCCGGGCCGGAGAGCGGGTCGCCCCGGCGCCCTGCCCGGGCGGGGCCGGGAGCCAACCTCGGGGCTGGGGGCGGAGACGAGAGGACGCCGAGAGGCGGGGCCAGGAACCAAGCTCGGAACCGGGCGGGGGCGGGGGCGAAGCAACTCCAGGCCTGTTGGGGGCGGGGCCAGGACCTAAGCGAAATAGGAGGGGTGGGGATCGCCCAGCGGGACGCGGGCGGCTGGAGGGGGAGGGGGCCAATGCGTCCCTGAGACTCAGGTTAGCGGTGACTTCTCACCCTCCCCATGCACCTCTGGTCTTATGGTGCGGGCGCAGGTACGGCGTCTCCCGCGTACGGTGAACGCGTGCCTCCTTTTACCCGAGCCGGAGCGGTCCTACCACCCCCGACGCTATGTGGGATTGATTTAAAGCCAGAAGCGGGTTAACCGCTTCTTTGCTTCTCACTCCTTTGCGGTCCTCTTGGGATACCTGGGAGCTGGAGAGCGAAACAAAGGTGTGAGTGTGTGGAGGGAGGAGGGGGACGTAGCTGAAGGAGGCCTGAACTTTGGGATTTACGTGGCTCTACCTTTATGGGAGGATTGTCATTTTCCAGAGTTGATGACCAAGTTAACACAGCTTAGGAGCCTGCATTGTGTGGTGAATTGGTAACAACTAAGGAGAAAGCAAAATATCAGCTCCCTTTGAAAAAGTAAAAATCAGACTATGCCGGGATAGGTTAAAAGACACATTAAAGCATATTTTTAAAAATTAAGAGTTTCTTTGAGCAAAAATCAATTTGAATCAGGCAGCATCCAATCTAGCAGATTGAAAGGCTCTCTGAGGGGCTGTGCAAAATGATAGACTTTTCTGGGCAGAAGGGAGCAGGAAGAAGAAAGTTATACTAGCAATACAGTGGGTTTGTTACTGCAAAATCACTTTCCTTTCCGGGATGGTACAATACCTGTCTAGTGCTGACCAGGTGATTCCTGGTTGCTGGTTTAAGATTCCATATCTAAGACAAAAGAAACTAATAGGGAAGAAGAATTAGGGAGGTCCTTCTAGACAAACTCAAAATCAAATTGACATGAGACAGATTAACAGGAGAAAATCAAATTTAATACCATATGTACAGGGACTCAAAATCAAATTTAATCACATGCATATGGAGAATCCATACGGACATGGAAATTCCAAAGTCAGGCAACATGATGCTTATATGAGCTAAGGACAGGGTTAGGGGTCTGAGGATACAAAGGGAGAGAGACCACTAGCAGGAAGGTGAAAGGAGATGTTTGGAAAACAAAGTGCCCTATTATGCGGATAAGTTTCTTAAAGAAGAATCTCTATTAATAGCTCTCTTGCTGGTAAAGCAGGCAGTTGAGGGGGAAGTGAAAAGCTTTTTCTGAATCTGCTGGGTGTGGATTGTTTTCAAGTCAGAATAATTTTCATTCCAAAGTGGCCCATCTTGGGGTAACCTGTCCTTGGCCTCTACACTAAGTCTCAGTTTGATGACGTGGGGCTTAACATAAGCAGCTCCGTTTTGGACCTGTTACCTTGTTTTTTGTTATTTGTTTCTTAACAAATAACAGACACAGATAAGAGACAGATACAGACCAGCTGCAAAGGTGAAGGAAAGAGTATTTCTCTCAGGGTCAGGCTGCAGCTGCGAAGTACCACAATGTCTTTGATCACTGCTTTCTTAGAATCTTTTTTCTCTAAAATCATAACTGTCAGAAAAGTTGCTGTTTAAAATCATCAATAAGAACGAGACATCCTGTTCTTCCTATTGGGCATGATCTAAGTCAATTTCAAACAAAGAAGCAGGCTTTATTTCCAACCTACCTTAAAAAAGCTTCAGATGAGGGATTTCTGAATACATTCCATATCTATCTCGACTTTATCAATTCCAAGGAATAGGCCCCTGGGTCCACTTTGCAGTCCAACCTGATGTTGACCCCTTTACACACAGCTCTTTTCCGCCATTGAGCCTACCAAAATACCGTTTTATGTAAATTTCACCTCTACCCTTCCCCAAATCTTACAATAACCTTCCATCTCTCTAATTGATAAGACATTTCTGGGTTCCTCTGGTATGTAGTCTTCCTCATTACAAGGAGCCAGTTACCCTAACATTCATCTTGCTGTAGATTTGCCCCCGGCAGTTGTAGTCTGATTAGGCTAGGATAATAGCCAGAGTGATCATCCCACAGAAGGAATTCCAGGGATTCCAGCCCAGTAGTTATGAGTCTAGCAACATGCGCAGTGTTCTGTGCTCTATGTGGGATGGAAGAAGACATGCCCTTCATGAAGTCAAGTACCACATAGCCCATTTCTTTTACATCCCCATTATACTAGCATAGCACTGAGCAAAGAGTAGGTGTTCAGTAATTCCCTGAAAACTAATTTATGAAGGTTTATAAGGAATGCATTTAGCCCACCACATTTCTTTTTTTTTTTTTAAAGATTTTATGTATTTATTTGACAGACAGAGATCACAAATGGGCAGAGATGCAGGCAGAGAGAGAGAGAGGGGAAGCAGGCTCCCCGCTGAGCAGAGAGCCTGATGTGGGGCTGGATCCCAGGACCCTGGGACCACGACCTAAGCCAAAGGCAGAGGCCCCAACCCACAGAGCCACCCAGATGCCCCTACACCACCACATTTCAAAACATAACCACATCGATTCAAATCTTTCTTTAATCATTTGGCCTTGTGACGAATATGTGTCTGTCTCCTATGGACATACATTGATCAATGCTCTTCCCTATCCTCTACCTCAGGCTGAACCCAGACAGCTCCTCTTCCTCTCTCCTCACGCAGAAATAGCATATACTTCCTACTCATGAGCAACCTAAATTACATTCCACTCAGAAGAAACTATCATTGTGAAGAGAAGGAAAACATTTTCTCGAGGTCTTCCAGCTGAACTAAGAATTAAATTTACATGAGACGAGTTAGCAGGAGGAACAACAACTACAACCGCCCAGTTTTATTATGTGTGCACAGAGGCCTGCTTATAAAATTGACACACAAAGAAGTGACCAAAGCAGGGAGTTTGTGTACATTTTAGACAGAGATGATAAATTGTTAAGGAATTCACAGGATAAGGAAACAGATGTTTGGGCTGAAGTAGTAGACCAGTAAGTAATAAGATTTATTTCTGCAGCTTTTTTTTACTTTAAAATTAGTGTTTGTGGTGATAAGGATGTCTTTTTACTATTTAATGTAGGGAGGTTATCTTTCATATGAAAGGTTTGTTTTCTGCATCCAAGGAGACAGGAGGGTTTGAGGGTCCTTGTACTGGTTGTTTCTTAAGTAATTTTTATTTTAAATAATCAATAGGCTGGGGCACCTGGGTGGCTCAGTCAGTTGGGTGTCTGCCTCCGGCTCAATTCCTGATCCCAGGGTCCTGGGATTAAGCCCTGCATTGGGCTCTCTGCTCGGCGGGGAGCCTGTTTCTCCCTCTCCCTCTTTTTGCCACTCCCCTCACTTGTGCTCCCTCTCTCTCCCTCTTTCTCTGTAAAACAAATAAATAAAATCTTAAAAAAAAAAAAATCAATGTGCCAAAGTGGGCCCTATGGCTGTTTCTGAGGAACTCATTAAAGTCATCTTGAGCCAAAAGCCTGCATCCAGCAAAGGAAGACACTACCCTGTCATCTAAAGGTAGCCCCACTAACGAGGCTACCTACTATTTCATCTCAATGTGTCCTCCACGGCATTATCCCCAGAGCCTAGCCCAATGGGTAGCACACTAAGTGCTCATAGAATATATGCTAAATGAATGAATGAATGAGTGAATGAATGAATTGGGCCTAGACTCAGCAGGAATTGAATGAAATGCCCAATGAATTCCCACAGAACCACTTCTTTTTTTTTTTTTTTAGCATTTTTTTATTAACTTCTTTTCAGTGTAACAATTCATTGTTTATGCAACACACCCAGTGCTCCATGCCATATGTGCCCTTCATAATACCCACCATCTGGATCCCCAAGCCTCCCACCCCCCACCCCTTCAAAACCCCTCAGGTTGTTTTTCAGAGTCCATAGTCTCTCATGGTTCATCTCCCCTTCCAATTTCCCTCAACTCCCTTCTCCTCTCCATCTCACCATGTCCTCCTTGTTATTTGTTATGCTTCACAAATAAGTGAAACCATATGATAATTGACTCTCTCTGCTTGACTTGTTTCACTCAGCATAATCTCTTCCAGTCCCATCCATGTTGATACAAAAGTTGGGTATTCATCCTTTCTGATGGAGGCATAATACTCCATAGTGTAGATGGACCACATCTTCCTTATCCATTCGTCCGTTGAAGGGCATCTTGGTTCTTTCTACAGTTTGACGACCGTGGCCATTGCTGCTATAAACATTGGGGTACAGATGGCCCTTCTTTTCACCACATCTGTATCTTTGGGGTAAATACCCAGTAGTACAATGGCAGGGTCATAGGGAAGCTCTATTTTTAATTTCTTAAGGAATCTCCACACTGTTCTCCAAAGTGGCTGCACCAACTTGCATTCCCACCAACAGTGCAAGAGGGTTCCCCTTTCTCCACATTCTCTCCAACACACGTTGTTTCCTGTCTTGTTAATTTTGGCCATTCTGACTGGTGTGAGGTGGTATCTCAATGTGGTTTTAATTTGAATCTCCCTGATGGCTAGTGATGATGAACATTTTTTCATGTGTCTGATAGCCATGTGTATGTCTTCATTGGAGAAGTGTCTGTTCATATCTTCTGCCCATTTTTTGATATGATTATCTGTTTTGCATGTGTTGAGTTTGAGAAGTTCTTTATAGATCCTGGATATCAACCTTTTGTCTGTACTGTCATTTGCAAATATCTTCTCTCATTCCGTGGGTTGCCTCTTTGTTTTGTTGACTATTTCCTTTGCTGTGCAGAAGCTTTTGATCTTGATGAAGTCCCAAAAGTTCATCTTTGCTTTTGCTTCCTTTGCCTTTGGAGACATATCTTGAAAGAAGTTGCTGTGGCTGATATCAAAGAGGTTACTGCCTATGTTCTCCTCTAGGATTCTGATGGACTCCTGTCTCTTTTATCCATTTTGAGTTTATTTTTGTGTATGGTGTAAGAGAATGGTTGAGTTTCATTCTTCTACATATAGCTGTCCAATTTTCCCAGCATCATTTATTGAATAGACTGTCCTTTTTCCACTGTGTATTTTTTCCTGCTTTGTCGAAAATTATTTGACCATAGAGTTGAGGGTCCATATCTGGGCTCTCTACTCTGTTCCACTGGTCCATGTGTCTGTTTTTATGCCAGTACCATGTTGTCTTGGTGATCACAGCTTTGTAGTAAAGCTTGAAATCAGGTAACATGATGCCCCCAGTTTTGTTTTTCTTTTTCAATATTTCCTTAGCAATTCGGGGTCTCTTCTGATTCCATGCAAATTTTAGGATTATTTGCTCCAGCTCTTTGAAAAATACCAGTGGAATTTTGATCGGAATGGCATTAAAAGTATAGATTGCTCTAGGCAGAATAGACATTTTAACAATGTTTATTCTACCAATCCAAGAGCATGGAATGGTCTTCCATCTTTTTGTGTCTTCTTCAATTTCTTTCATGAGTGTTCTGTAGTTCCTTGAGTACAGATCCTTTACCTCTTTGGTTAGGTTTATTCCCAGGTATCTTATGGTTCTCGGTGCTAGAGTAAATGGAATCGATTCTCTCATTTCCCTTTCTGTATTTTCATTGTTAGTGTATAAGAAAGCCACTGATTTCTGTACATTGACTTTGTATGCTGCCATGTTACTGAATTGCTGTATGAGTTCTAGTAGTTTGGGGGTGGAATCTTTTGGGTTTTCCATATGAAGTGTTATGTCATCTGCAAAGAGAGAGAGTTTGACTTCTTCCTTGCCAATTTGGATACCTTTTATTTCTCTTTGTTGTCTGATTGCTGTTGCTAGGACTTCTAATACT
>PISX010016587.1:0-14642 GCA_004024625.1 Mellivora capensis
AAGATTTTATTTATTTATTTGAGAGAGAGGCAGTGAGAGAGCATGAGCGAGGAGAAGGTCAGAGGGAGAAGCAGACTCCCCGTGGAGCTGGGAGCCCGATGCGGGACTCGATCCCGGGTCTCCGGGATCATGACCCGAGCCGAAGGCAGTCGTCCAACCAACTGAGCCACCCAGGCGTCCCTCATACCCCATTCTGATTGACCATAATCTCCAACCCCATCCCCCACCTATTTACCTGCCATCCATTTTGTGATAGTTGGCAATGCTCCATTTATGGCTGGAGCATCAAGTGGCCCGTGCACAGCTAGAAACCACATGAGTGCCAGATTGAAAGTAAAGTATATGACAGGGAGGAGAGGTGAGGCCAAGTTAGGTGGGCTGGAAAGTATGTCAGGGCTGATGATAGCAACATGCATCTGTTCTCCCAGCTCAACATTTAATGGAACATAACTATCTCAGCTATGTTGCTGGTCTAGGACTTGGGTCTTCTGAGTTGGAAGATGGTCCCAAAAGAATTCATTTTAACTCTCACATGGACTGTACAGAGTTCATCTTGTGGGTTATGGGGATTATTAGGGAATGCTTAAGCTTTGTTTCCTGAACCTGTAAGACAAGCCATCTGGATCACATTTCTAAATTACAAAGAGAGACTAGCTAGGGGCTAAAGCACAGCTTGGGGGGCACCTGGGTGGCTCAGTTGGTTAAGTATTTGCCTTTGGCTCAGGTCATGATTCCAGGGTCCTGGGATCAAGTCCCACATCGGGTTTCTTGCTTGGCAGAAAGCCTGCTTCTTCTGCCTGCCACTCTCCCTACTTCCCCTGCTTGTGCGCGCTTGCGCTCTCTCTCTCTCTCTCTCTCTCTCTATATATATATATATATATATATATATGTATATATATATATATCTTTCTGACTAATAAATAAAATCTTTTAAAATTAATAGATAGATAAATAGATGATAGATAGACAGATTATAGAGAGATAAGTAAAGAGAGAAACAGCTTGGGGAGGCAGACCCTCTTTGCCAGAAAGGGAAAATTTAAGCCAATATCTATCTAGCCTTCTCCTTACTTCACAAAGGAGCCTTTAAATTATGGTAACTGTATAATAAAGATTCCCCCAGCATCTAACCACCTCACATATCTTTCCTGGGCACTGTGGTATATAGGGTGGGCTATAGAGTTAAGCAGATCTGAGGTTCTATCTAGACACATGATCTTGAGCACCAAACTCCTTTGAGTCTGTTCTCTTGTCTATAAAACGAGAATAGTATTATAAAGTTATTGGGAAGATAGAATGATATCATGTATGCAAAATGTCTGGTATACAGCATGTACTAGAAATTGGTCACTGTTACTTAGGGGGACAGTTAGATGTCTCTGGGGACTTGAGGGTCAGGGGTAAGACCCTTGCTCTGGACACTGAGCTGTAGGGGTAAAACTCAAGTGATCATTGATACTGGTCAAAGGCCTCTCTGGTTGCCAGACTGTGAGCATGCCCAGCCCCAAGGAAATTACCACAATATGGTTGTTTCCTAGATCTCCCTATTGA
The DNA here is from genome assembly GCA_004024625.1 of Mellivora capensis. NCBI lineage: Eukaryota > Metazoa > Chordata > Mammalia > Carnivora > Mustelidae > Mellivora > Mellivora capensis. The sequence continues at coordinate 1,552 of PISX010016587.1, forward strand.
GAAAGTAAAGAGCTAGCTATACCTTCCACTAATCCCATGGCCAAAGGATATACAAGTTGGCACCCTGTGGTCTCATGGCCACTAGCATGGTGGCCTGGGAGTGTGGGAGAGAGCCAGACTTTATGAGGGCAAGGTGTTGGGCATTGAATACTCACTCTTTTTCTTGTCTTTACCAGCTGAGAAATGCTGAGGATGAGGCCACACTTCAAACTGCCCTGGAAACCATGAGAAAGGAGCTTGAAAAGCTATCCGAGATTGACTGGATGAATTCAATCCTTGTTCCAGAGGTGTGTTAACTGGGGATTAGGAAATAAAGAGGAAGAGATCTTCTTCCTTGGTTCCTTCCAGTGTGGGCCAGGACACAGTGACTGATGTAGCAGAAGGTGTCCAGTAGTGGCTTTCAGCTTGAGCTTGAAGGAATGCCTTCCTCCCATCTCCTCATCATAAGCAGACAGGACATGGTAGAAAGCACATTGAAAAATTAGATGACCATGGGAAAATAACCAAAAGAAGAGCTACTCTGTGGCAGGAGATGATTGGGAAAGAATAAGCAAGATTGGTTTTTCTATACTGTCCTCTGGTCACAATTCCCCCTCCCTGCCCAATACCTGCTACTAGGAACTGGATTTCATCTGGCACATACCATTATGGCTAATACCAGTTGTTTGAAGCCAACATCTGTTCTAAATGGTTGGTGCCTGGGCCATGTAGGTGGTTAAAACACCTCTCTCTGCTGGTTCCTGTCCCTCCCACTCTGGGAGGATAGCAGGTTCAGTGCCTTCCCTTAGCAGGTGTGTGGTTTAAAAGAAAATCAAGCATGGCAGGAGTGGCTGCAGTATAACTGTGGGGATACTGTCATTTTTGGAGAGTCAGATCAGGAAGAGGAGGAGGACAGGTTTATACTCTCTCTAAGGAGAGAATTGGAGATATAAATATCTTGAAAAGATAAAAGTCCCAATGTTTCTTGGAAAGTGTTTGGCTGGACTTTCTGGCAACAAAGTTAACCTGGGAATTATGCTTTACTAAGATCAGTGGTCAAATAAGCACACTTTAGCAAGAATGAGAGGGCTGGGAGGCTAAGCTGGAATTAAAGAGCCTGCATGATCTGTAGATCAGAGAACCCACATTCATAATTAAGAGCTATGTGTAGAGAACCCTCTTTGCATTTCAGACAGGGAAGAAGGTGGCATGTGAGGCAGGTTCTTCTCTATGTGAAGATACTTGACCAAGGAAGTTTGCTTTAGCTCATCAAACCACATTGCTTTTTTTTTTCTAATTCGTGCAGAGGTGCCATATGAGCTAGCAGTGGTCCTAGCAATCTCACCCTCCAATCCCTAGCCACATGGCCTCAGGCAAAATATTTTACCTCTCCAAGCCATTGCTTCCTCATTTCTAAAATAGGGATAATAATAGCCACTTTGCAAGGTTGTTTGGGGGCTTATATGAGAATAATTATTAAAGTACTTAGCAAGGAACTGACACAGAGTGGGATCTTGGTAAAGATCATTTGCCCTCCTAGGGCAAGGGACTAGTCTCCCACATTTGGATGGATAGCATATCTATCTACTTTATGCAGCCATCCTTGTTCACCAATTTACCAGGCCTCTAGGAATTGTTTCTCAATGTTAGGCAACTAATTCTGACCTTCCTTTTGCTATGGTTTTCCAGGAAAAATCTTCAGACACTGACAGTAGAAGCACCAGAATGAAAGTTAAGTTCCCCAAGTTGAGGAAGAAGAAGCTAGAAGAGGAAGACAAACCTAAATCAGGCCAAGGAGTCCAGGGTTTTATTGGTAAGTGTTCGCACTCCACAGGCATAGTGGTCATGAAGACTTCCCCAGCAGCCGGGTACCTCCCAGGGACATAGAGCTCACATTAGAAATGTTCATGGAGGGGCACCAGGGTGGCTCAGTGGGTTAAGACCTCTGCCTTTGGCTCAGGTCATAATCCCAGGGTCCTGGGATTGAGCCCCGCGTCAGGCTCTCTGCTCAGCGAGGAGCCTGCTTCCTCCTCTCTCTCTGCCTGCCTCTCTGCCTACTTGTGATTTCTCTCTCTGTCAAATAAATAAATAAAATATTTAAAAAAAAAGAAATGTTCATGGATATGGTGGTAATGGAGGAAATGGGCTGGGAGCCAACCTTAGACAATTCCAAGCAGCCTCTTAGACAACGTGTGAGTTAAAAAGTGATATGGACAGTGGGAAGAACCTGAGAAGGAACCACACTATGTGGTCTCTGTGATACCGATAACTGGAGAGAAAAATGAGACCAGGCAGTCACTTTTCTGCTTGACCCATTCATGTCCTTGGTTGATAAAGTATGACAAAATAGTCATACTTAGATCACTCTCCCAATCAAATACAGCTACAAGCTTTTTATGTGTCTGTGCTCCAGAAAGCAGTATAGTTTGAGATGGGTTGAGATATCAGTGCTGGGCATCTACAGGGTGAAGAATAGTTTCTATGACTTATCTAAACACTGTTTTTCCTTATCTGTAAATCCCTAGAGATGCAAGTTTTCTGTTTCATTTTTTGAATTTTGGTTCCATCCCTTCTTTGGAGTTGGAATTAAGCATAATTGATATGTCAGTGGGGCTCAAAAGAAGGTTCTCCTAGAGTTGTCAGTTACACCAATTCTGATGTCAATGATCTCTACTAAATTTTGGGCCTAGATAACCTGGAAGCTTGAGAGATATACCAACAGTGGACATGGTGGGGAAGGGATGGAGGGTGGCTGTTTGTTTGTTTCTGAGGAAATGAGAATTTGCACAGATGCCAAGAGAGAATTTCTTGGATCAAGCTCAGGTTTGGTCCAACTAGTTCGATTTCCTAAGAATCTTCTGGTTGGGAGGCATGGTATTTCAAAGTCTTTCAGAAGACTCTGAAGGGGTCAATAGCAATTCCACAGATTATCATGTTCAGAGAACTCATCCCATTTGTGTTTGGCTCACATGGTGACAGCTGGTATTCTTGGATGATTCAGAGATGTTTGGTACAATAAGAACAAACCAGTCTGTCTCCTAACAGACTCTTTGTTGGCTCTCTTTAGGGTCCATACATTTGGGTATCTGACAATGTGCTAACATTATTTCTATACTTTTTTTCTCTAAAGGACGTTTGTGGCATCACAGAAGTCGTGAAGATAAAGCAAAAGATGATGATCCTCCAACATAATCAATTCAACTGTAGTCCTTAAAAGCTGGAAGGAGAACTCACAATGTTTGGAATTCCACTACAAAACTCTGAAAACCTCAATATAGGCTAGACTAAATTATTTCAGAATAAACCTGAGCACCACCAAGAAAGATCCTCCAATTCTTCACACTAATATGATTTTCCTGGACTCAATCAGGTCTCCTTAGAGGTTCACATTTTCTCATTGGCCAAATATTCTTGTTCCGAGTTGTTTTGTTCAGTTCTCCTTCTCTGTGCATCTTGAGCAACTACAGTATTTAATTGGGATGAGCTCATTATGAATGGCCTGGGATCTACAAAGGATTCAAGAAAGTTCACCTCTTCAGGGAATTTGGGAACAGTTTTCTCTGATAAGCAGAGAAACTGTTGATGCTAGGGAGTGAATGAAAGAAAGAAATACTCTCAGGGAGATAAGGAGAGGGATGAGGACAGCCAGGCTTGGTTGTTTCTCCCCCAATCCCTGCCAGTTGCAACTTGTAACTTCAGGAGGTCTCTTCTACTTGGCTTATTAAGATGAAAACCAGGTCCTGGGGGCTTGTCCACTTGCCTGTTACAATGACCATGTGAAATCTTTTCTTGTAGACATGGTAACTGCTTTCTCTGCAAACCCTTTGTGTTTTTCCATGTGTGCATGTATGTCTTTGCACATATCTAGGTGGTGCTCTGGTGGCTGGGTGGGCCCATTGATTGGAACTCACCTCTATGGCAACCATATAGGATCCCCTGCTACTGCCTTGACCCTAGTCTGCATGCCTCCATGGAGTGTTTGCCTGCATTCTTGCTGGATTTTTAACTAAATGTTTTGCCGCTGTGCTGCAGTATAGATTATGTACAGAGACATAAAGATGTATATATATATATATTTTTTTTCTTTTTAAGAACTGAAAATACAACTCAACCTCTAAGTGACCCTATAATTTATTGTGCTAACCCAGGAATCCCTCCCCACCCTGATCCCATCCCCTAGTCCCATTATCCTACACACACATACATGCCTCTACCAACTCCCCTAGTTCTTGGTGGAGCTTCTAATCTTTTGGTGCATTTTCAGCATCTTAGAAGTGGCTGGGATCTACCTATAGCCCAGCTGATTCTATCTGATGCCCTCCCCCCACCGTAAAATTCTGAGCCAGGCCGTGGAAGGGGGAACAAAAATACCAACGCCCTAGAGAAGGGGGCTAAGCTGGCATGCTGCCTTTTTTGCTCTATTTGTCCTGGACTCTACATCAGCAACTGCCCCAAACTGTGCTGTCCCCTTCTCCAGTAAAGATTATATGGAGCAACCAGGCCTTGAGCTCTGTGACTTAGATGCCTAAGCTAGGGACTGCCTAACAAGTCACAGCCTAGGCCCTTCCCCACAAGCTCCATCTTGGCCTGAGCCTTCTGACAGGCTGTTGAGTTAGTCGTCAAGTCACCTTTGAATCTCCCATCTTGTTCCTTTCCCTTGAGTACAGAGGGGCATTCAGAGTGATCAGAAAGTACTTGGGCCTGGGAAAGTGGAGGCTGAAAGCCTCTGCTTTTCCCATGGTTCTTCCAAATTTCTCATGGAAACAAACTAGGCCAAAATTGCTCCAAATCCCAATTCACATTTTTTGAATGCCTGCACCCAGTCAGGCAAATCTAATCAAATGCTAGTGTCCAGAGAGGTTCTCTCTGGTCTTCCCTGTATACCCACCCCACCCTCTTCAACTCATACCTTTTGTAAGTGTCCCTTCCCACTTATCAAGAGAAAGCCAGAAAACTGGCCTCTCCCCACTTCTTAGACAAACAGCGTGCTCAATTACCTGACTCAGTCCAATGGCTGGTTCATCGAGGTGCACAATCCAGACTCCAAGCACTGGTTCTCAACTCTGGAACTTCACCAGCCTAGCCCACTTAAACCAGCCACCTGTGTTCCACCTCTGCAGGGGTGAGGAGAAAAATACTAACAAGGGGATAGTCCCCATACATCTGATTGCTGTGTCAAACAAACAAAAAAGTCCTAGCTCTACAACTAGAGAAGAAAGTTAATGGAAAAAGATGAGAGAAAACATTTAAAACTTATTTAAGCATCAGAAATATGTTAACTTATTGTATGTATTTGAGTGGGAAGTGTACTGCTGCTGTGTCTTTGGCTTTCTCTGCATCACTTTCTTTCCAGGAGGAGGTGTTAGGTCAAGTCAGCAAGGTCACCATTGCAGCCTGACTTGGCTCCTCTGTGGCTGCATGCATTAACATTTGCACACACAGTCACTCACAGAGTTGGGAACCAAGTTACATTTTTTTCTCAGAACATGCTTTTTCAAAACGGAAAGTTTCCAAATGAGCAAATTTTAGGAAACAGAAGGAAGTCCTGGGAGAGGGTAGCTTTATCTTGGCAGTGCCTAAGCAGGACTTTGTCTTGTAATTATTTTTATCACCGATGATAGTAAACTGTAATAGGGCTCCATCTCTTGTGCTTACTTTGCTGAGTTACTATATGTCATTGTATATTGTAATGCTACTGTTGCTCTGTGGTATTATCTGGATTCCCTTTCACCCATGCTGTCCTCTCACCTTGAGTCAAGATGATATTGAATGAAACCACTAGGATTTGGGGTTGAAGTCAACTCATGGAGTAGAATTGATAGCTGATGAGACCCAGGAGCAGGTGTAGCATACTAAATCACTTGGTTACCTCCTAAATTGCCTAGTTAACCAGCTGATTCCCAAAAAGGAATACTGAGCACCTGTTCTTAAATGTACTATCTTGGAAACAAAGCAAGAAGTGGTAATCTCTTTCTCAAGAGAGTTGGCTAAGCCTCTATAAGCATAAGCTGCTTTTAGAACTTCATTGTTTACTACCTGCAGTAATACAGTTGCTCAGGTGGTGGGACCAGACACCAAATATCCATCTTAATTATGTTCAGAGATGCCATTACAAGCGAAAGTTCTGGGGTTTGGTTGCATCTTTGGTAATACTTTCTGAGAGATTGAGTGGGCAATTCCTGGCCAGAAGAATAGTGGGGAAAGAGAGTACCAATAGATTTGGACTGGCATCAACTGCTTCAGGTACCAATACTACAAGAAGTCAGCAGCTTTCAGTCCCCACTCCCAAAAGGACCTGTGCTATGGCCAAAAGAACAGGGGAAGAATAAAGAAGACATTTTCAACTTAATTACTTAGGTTATAGATTGATCAGAAGAAATAGCTGGGGTCAACATCATCTTCCCTAAGGATACAAGTAGAAGAATTTTAGCTTCTTAAGAGGTAGAAACTAATACCAAAGCAACCAAACCCATGAGCACCATTCCACCCTGTAAAGAACCTTGACTGTTTTTATGGTTTATGGAATTACATTTGTATATCTGTCTGCTAATCTGTAATACATGTTGCTTCCTCTTCTGTGTTTTTTGTTTCCTTAGAGGTCCCTGCAAATAAACAGCAGGGCCAGGGTCTGGTTGGGGGAGGAAACTAGGGTAGTTAGGGGTAATAGAAAAAAAGCAGAAAGAAAAGGTCCATAAAGTGTGCCTATTCCTCCTCCCCACCCCCAATGGAACACCAGTTCTCAAAGTTAATAAAGTTTTGCTTCTTAAAATATTTTAATAAATAGATAAATGTAATTAACACCAGTGTCTCATTATTCACCTTGGCATAGGAGGAGTTGGACTGTAATGGAAACGGAGTTGCACTTGGGTAGTCATCCAAACTCTAAACAAGTCACATGCACAATAGCAGGTGAGGAGGACAGCAGCAGCACAAGTCAAGAATCTCCATCTGTATGATCATAATACTGAAAAAACTACCACAAAAAGTTCTAAAAAAACTAGCTCAACTCAAGACAACCCAGTGGAGAAATATCTACCACTATAATTGTTCCAGAACTCAATTCTCTGCGGGATCCATATTTAAAGGAAATGAATTAGTTACTGGAAAGGTGAAATGAGGTAGAGGAGTATAGCCCAGACTGCTAAATAGATGCATAAATACAAAAAGCACTTTAAAAAACATTTAACAATAAAATCTGCCCCCATAAGACATATATTGCATAATTCCTCTCCATTCCAAAAGGGTTTGAAGTGGGAAGGAGTGTGTTTTGTTCAGATGAAAAAATAGGTTAGGCCAAGGATCAAAAATGGCTCAGTTTCTGCCCTGACAGCGACCCTGAAGGCAGCGGCAGTTATTAGTCATATTTCATAGGTAGGCCATTGAGACTGTATTAGACCAAGATTCCACAAAATGCTACACTAGGGTGAGAATTCAGATCTCCCAAGTCCTTGACTTTCCACCATTAAAAACTGTCTCTTACTTAGAGACAAAATGTTGTGACCTTCAGGACCACGTTTCAGTCTCCCACATAAAAATGACATTCTTAGGCTGTATGAAAGAACGAGCCCTGTTGCTGAGAAACTACCACCAGAGTGGGCCCTGTAATTCATGCTAAGATGCTTAGACTAATCCTGCAGGCTAGTGAATTACCATCAGAATTCAATTTGTCTCGGTTTTTTATTACTCATTATGCAGTAAAATTGCTTTTCTTTTCTTTTGGTGTATAATTCAGTGAATTTTTTTTAAACATTTTTTGGGGGGGCGCCTGGGTGACTCAGTGAATTAAAGCCTCTGCCTTCAGCTCAGGTCATGATCCCAGGGTCCTGGGATCAAGCCCCGCATCGGGCTCTCTGCTCAGGGGGGAGCCTGCTTCCTCCTCTCTCTCTGCCTGCCTCTCTGCCTGCTTGTGATCTCTGTCTGTCAAATAAAAAAAATCTTTAAACATTTTTAAAAAGATTTTATTATTAATTTATTATGTAAATTTATTATATAAATTTGTCAAATTAAAAAATCTTTGAACATTTTTAAAAGATTTTGTTTATAAAAAATAAAAATTTAAAAAATAAATAAATAAATAAATAATAAAAAAATTTTTAGAAAAGATTTTATTTATTTATTTATTTATTTATTTATTATTTGACAGAGATCACAAGTAGGCAGAGAGGCAGGCAGAGAGAGAGGAGGAAGCAGGCTCCCCGCTGAGCAGAGAGCCTGACGCGGGGCTCAATCCCAGGACCCTGGGATCATGACCTGAGCTGAAGGCAGAGGTTTTAATCCACTGAGCCACTCAGGTGCCCCCAATTCAGTGAATTTTTAACACATATAGACATTTGTGTAACCACTGCTAGTATCAGGATACTGAACAGTTTCCACTGCCCCAATCAATTTCTTGTATCCTTCCTGACTTTAAGACTTATTCCTTACCTTAACTCTAACCCCTGAACTATTTTCCCTCCCTACCATTTAGTCCTTTTGAGAATGTTCATAGAATATGTAACATTTTGAGATAAGCTTATTAAATTCAGCATAAAGCCTTTCAGATTCTTTCAAGTTGTCATGTGAATCAATAGTTTGTTCCTTCTCATTGCTGAATAATATTCCATTGTATGGATCTACCAGTTTGTTTATTTGCCAATCAAAGAAACTTTAGGTTGCTTCCAGTTTGGGGAAATTATGCATAGAGCTGTTATAAACATTAATATACAGGCTATTGTATTCACTTCCCTAGGATAAATACCCAGGAGAGGGATTGCTGGGTTATATCCTAATGCATGTTTCAATTAATAAGAAATTTCCAAACTATTTTTCAGAGTGCCTGTACCATTTTGCATCCAAACTAGCAATGTTTGACAGTTTTACTTACTCCACATCCTCACCAGCTCTTGTCTTTATATTTTAGCCATTCTAAGAGATGTTTAGGGGCACCTCACCATAGTATCATAGATGATGTTAAAAATCTTTTTATGTGCTTATTTCTCATACTTCAGTCCTGTTTGGTTAACTGTTCAAATTCTTTTCCCTGTATTTCTAATTGTGTTTTTCATTTACTCATTGAGTTTTCAGAATTCTTTATATATTCTGTATCCAAGTCCTTTGTCAGATATGTGATTTTACAAATATCTTTCACCCATCCATAGTTTGTCTTCTCATTCTCTCAACAATATCTTTCAAGGGAAAATTTTTATATTTTTATAATAGAGACAATTCATTTTTTCTTCTATGGATGCGTCATTAGTGTCATATTAAGAACTCTTCCTCTGGGCGCCTGGGTGGCTCAGTGGATTAAGCCTCTGCCTTCGGCTCAGGTCATGATCTCAGGGTCCTGGGATCGAGTCCCGCATCGGGCTCTCTGCTGGGCGGGGAGCCTGCTTCCTCCTCTCTCTCTCTCTGCCTGCCTCTCTGCCTACTTGTAATCTCTGTCAAATAAATAAAATCTTTTTAAAAAAAAAAGAACTCTTCCTCTAACTCAGGAGTAACTTGGCTCCGAGGGAAATTAGGCAATTGTCTAGGTACATTTTTGGTTGCCATAGCATGAGGGTGGGATGTCTCTGGTATTTAATGGATAAAGGCCAGAAAAACTGCTAAATATCCTACAATGCACAGGAAAATTCCCACAGCAAACAATTATTTATCTGGCCTAAAATGTCAATAGTGCTGCTGCTCAGAAAACCCAATTTAACCCCCAGGTAATAAGGATTTTATGTTGAATTCTAAAGGTTTTAGTTTTATATGTTAATTTTAGATACATAACCCACTTTGATAATGTATGAGGTTTAGATGAAGGTTCATTCTTTACCACATGGATGTCCAATTGTTCCATCACCATGTATTGAAAAAACTGCCTTTATTACTGAATTGCTTTTACATCAGAGCCATAATTGTGTGGATCTATTTCTGGACTCTCTATTCATTACATTGCTCTTTCTCTTCTTCCCCAGTAACATACCATATTCATTACCATAGTTTTATAGTAAGTCTTTAAATCAGGTGGTATGGTTCTTTCTTTATTCTTTTTCAAAATTATCTTAGCTATTCTAGTTCATTTGCCCATGTAAATTTTAGAATCTGTTTATCTATACCTACAAAAAGAAATCTTGCTAGGATTTTGAAGTGTATTGAGTTAAATCTACAGACCAATTGGAGAAGTGACATCTTCACTAAGTTGACAATTCCATTCCATTCCATGATGCCAATCAATTTATATAATTTCTTTCATCAGCATTCCGTATCTTTCACCACATAGATTTTGTAAATGTTTTACTAGATTTATACTTAAGCATTTCTTTTTTAGGAACTATTATAAATGGCATTTTAAAGCTTTAATTTCCTTGTACATTGCCATAATATGGAAATGTGATTGATTTTTGTATATTGATCTTGTGTTCTGTGACTTTGCTAAAAAATATATTAGTTCTAGTTTTTTTATAGATTGAGATTTCCTACATATATATCAAACTATCTGCAAAAAAATCAATTTTATTTCTTCCTTTCCAGTCTGTATTCTTTTCACTTCTTTTTCTTGTCTCATTACACTGCTTAAAATTTGCAGTAAAATGTTGAATAGGACTAGTAAAAGTGAACACCCTTGCCTTGTACCTAATTTTAGAAGAAACATATTCAGTCTTTCAATATTAAATATATTACATATAGATTTTTGGAGACAACCTTTATCAGGTTGAGAAAGGGTTTTTTTTTTATTTTTTTAATTATTTTATTTTTTCAGTGTGCCAAGATTCGTTGTTAATGCACCACATGCATGCAATACATCCATGCAGTACATGCCTTCCTTAATACCATCCATACAATACATGCCCTCCTTAATACCCACCACCAGGCTCTCCCAACCCCTCACCCCCCTCTCCTCCAAAACCCTCAGTTTGTTTCTCAGAGTCCGCAGTCTCTCATGCTTCATCTCCCCCTCTGATTTCCCCCACCTCACTTCTCTCCTTCACCCAATATCCTCTGTGTTATTCCTTATGCTCCACAAGTAAGTGAAACCATATGATAATTGACTCTGCTTGACTTATTTCACTCAGCATAATCTCTTCCAGTCCCGTTCATGTTGCTACAAAAGTTGGGTATTCATCCTTTCTGATGGAGGCATAATACTCCATAGTGTATATGTTCCACATCTTCCTTATCCATTCATCCGTGGAAGGGCATCTTGGTTCTTTCCACAGTTTGGTGACTGTGGCCATTGCTGCTATGAACATCGGGGTACAGATGGCCCTTCTTTTCAATAGATCTGTATCTTTGCGGTAAATACCTAGTAGTGCAATTGCAGGATCATAGGGTAGCTCTATTTTTAATTGCTTCAGGAATGTCCATGCTGTTTTCAAAAGTGGCTGCACCAGCTTGCATTCTGACCAACAGTGTAAGAGGGTTCCCCTTTCTCCACATCTTCTCCAACATTTGTTGCTTACTGTCTTGTTAATTTTGGCTATGCTACCTGGTATAAGGTGGTATCTCAATGTGGTTTGGATTTGAATCTCCCTGATTGCTAATGATGATGAACATTTTTCCATGTGTCTGTTAGCTATTTGTATGTTCTCTTTGGAGAAGTGTCTGTTCATGTCTTCTGCCCATTTTTTAATATGATTATCTGTTTTTAGAGTGTTGAGTTTGAGGAGTTCTTTTAAAGATCTTGGATATCAGCCCTTTGTCTATAGTATTACTTGCAAATACCTTCTCCCATTCCATGGGTTGCTTCTTTGTTTTGTTGACTATTTCCTTTCCTGTGCAGAAGCTTTTGACCTTGATGAAGTCCCATTCACTTTCGCTTTTGTTTCCTTTGCCTTTGGAGACATGTCTTGAAAGAAGTTGCTGTGACCGATGTCAAAAAAGTTACTGCCTATGTTCTCCTCTAGAATTTTGATAGATTCCAGCCTCACATTGAGGTCTTTTATCCATTTTGAGTTTATCTTTGTGTATGCTGTGAGATAATGGTCAAGATTCATTCTCCTATACACAGCTGTCCAATTTTCCCAGCACCATTTATTGAAGAGACTTTTTCCACTGTATATTTTTTCCTGCTTTGTCGAAGATTATTTGACCACAGAGTTGTGGGTCCATATCTGGGTTCTCTATTCGGTTCCACTGGTCTATGTGTCTGTTTATGTGCCAGTTCAGGTTGAGAAAGCTTCCATCTATTCTTAGATTGTTGATCATCTTTTTGCACATTTCTGAAATAATTTTTCTTTTTTTTTAAATTTTGAAATTATTTAATCAACATATAATGTATTATTAGCCCCAGGGGTACAGGTCTGTGAATCGCCAGGTTTACACACTTCACAGCACTCACCATAGCACATACCTTCCCCATTGTCCATAACCCCACCACCCTCTTCCTCACCCCCTCCCCCTGGCAACCCTCAGTTTGTTTTGTGAGATAAAGAGTCTCTTATGGTTTGTCTCCCTCCCAATCCCATCTTGTTTCATTTATTCTTCTCCTACTCCCCAACCCACCCCCCCCCCACAATGCATCTCCACTTCCTCATATCAGGGAGATCATATGATAGTTGTCTTTCTCCGATTGACTTATTTCCCTAAGCATAATACCTTCTAGTTCCATCCATGTTGTTGCAAATGGCAAGATTTCATTTCCTTTGATGGCTGCATAGTATTCCATTCTGTATATATACCATATCTTCTTTATCCATTCATCTGTTGATGGACATCTAGATTCTTTTTGTAGTTTGGTTATTGTGGACATTGCTGCTATAAACATTTGGGTGCATGTGACCCTTCAGATCACTACATTTGTTTCTTTAGGGTAAATACCCATTAGTGCAATTCCTGGGTCGTAGGGTAGCTCTATTTTCAACTTTTTGAGGAACCTCCATGCTGTTTTCCAGAGTGGCTGCACTAGCTTGCATTCCCACCAACAGTGTAGGAGGGTTACCCTTTCTCTGCATCCTCGCCAGCATCTGTCATTTCCTGACTTGTTAATTTTAGCCATTCTGACTGGTGTGAGGTGGTATCTCATTGTGGTTTTGATTTGTATTTCCCTGATGCCGAGTTATGTGGAGCACTTTTTCATGTGTCTGTTGACCATCTGGATGTCTTCTTTGCAGAACTGTCTGTTTCTGTCCTCTGCCCATTTCTTGATTGGA
>PISX010016587.1:23097-45978 GCA_004024625.1 Mellivora capensis
TCAAAAGCTTTTGCACAGCAAAGGAAACAGTTAACAAAACCAAAAGACAACTGACAGAATGGGAGAAGATATTTGCAAAAGACATATCAGATAAAGGGCTAGTGTCCAAAATCTATAAAGAACTTATCAAACTCAACACCCAAAGAACAAATAACCCAATCAAGAAATGGGCAGAGGACATGAACAGACATTTCTGCAATGGAGATTTCTTTTGGGGAAGGTTTTTAACTATGAATCCAATTTCTATATTAGTTATAGAACTACTTGGATTATTTCATCTTGGACGACACTGGTAGTTTGTGGTTTTCAGGAAATTGGTCCATTTCATCTAAGTTGTCACATTTATGTTCATAGAGCTGTTTTTAGTATTCTTTAATAGCCTTTTAATGAATGTGACATCTGTAGTGATCATTCCTGATATTGGCAATTTGAATCTTCTCTCATTTTTCTTTGTTTAGCTGAATTAGAAATTTATTAATTTTACTGATATTTTCAAAGACCCAATTTTGGGTTTTATTGATTTTTTTCCTTTTTTTATTTTCAATTTCATTGATTGTTGTTTACTATTTCTTTCCTTCTTCTTTATTGTGTTCTTTTTCTAGTTTAAGACAAAAGCTTAAATTATTGATGTTAGATCATTCTTGTTTTCTAATATGACCATTTAATACTATAAATTTCCCTCAAGTCACTGTTTTTTACTGTATTCAACAAATTTTGATACTGTACTTTAATTTTCATTGTATACAAAATATTCTCAATTACTCTTGGACATCTCTTTGACCCATGGATTATTTAAAACTGTATTATTTAATTTCCAAGTGTTTGAAGATTTTACTATTATTTTTCTGTTACTGATTTCCAGTTTAATTCCACTGTGGTCAGATAACACACTTCATATGATTTCAATTATTTTCTTTAAAGATTTTATTTATAGAAAGAAAGCATATGTGCAAGCCGGGGGACAGGCAAAGGAAGAGGGAAAGAGAGAATCTTAAGTAGACTCTGCATTAAGCATGGAGCCTAATGTGGGGCTGAAATCAAGAGTTGGACATTTAACCAACTGATCCACCCATGGGCCCCTTAATTATATTTAATTGCATAACGCTTCTTTTCCAGGTGTAGGAGGCACAGAAAACTCCTATCAAAATCAACAAAAGCAGACCCATACCAAAACATACTATAATTAAATTTGCTGCAAGATATAGTGATAAAAAAATCTTAAAAGCACCAAGAAAAAAAAGGTCAGTAACTTGTGAGAGAAAAACCCATAGGCTAGAATGAGACTTTTCAACAGAAATTCGTAAGACTGAACGGTATGGCACTTTATATTCAAAGTGCTGAGTGGGATAAATCTGCAGCCAAGAATATTCTATCCGCAAGGCTATCATTCAGAACAGAAGGAGAGATAAAGAGGTTCCCAGATTAACAAAAACTAGAGTTTGTGACCACTAAACTTTGAATGTAAATGGACTAGACATTCCAATCAAAAGACACAAAGTGTCATAATGGATTAAAAAAAAAAACAAGACTCATCCATATGCTGTCTAGAAGAGACTCATTTTAGATCTAAAGACACCTGAAGATTAAAAGTGAGGGGATGGACTCAGCATCAGAGAAATACAAATCAAAACCACAGTGAGATACCACTTCACACTCGTCAGAATGGCTAAAATTAACAAGTCAGGAAATGACAGATGTTAGCGAGGATGCAGAGAAAGCGTAATCCTCCTACGCTGTTGGTGGGAATGCAAACTTGTGCAGCCACTCTGCAAAACAGTATGGAGGTTCCTTAAAAAGTTGAAAATAGAGCTACCCTATGACCCAGCAATTGCACTACTGTGTTTTTATCCTAAGGATACAAAGGTAGTGATCTGAAGGGGCATGTGCACCTGAATGTTTACAGCAGCAATGTCCATAATAGCCAAACTATGGAAAGAACCTAGATGTCCATCAACAGATAAATGGATAAAGAAGATGTGGTATATATAAACAATGTAATACTATGCAGCCATCAAAAGAAATGAAATCTTGCCATTTGCAACAACACGGATAGAACTAGAGGGTATTATGCTAAATGAAATAAGTCAATCAGAGAAAGACAATTTTCATATGATCTCTCTGATATGAGGAATTTGAGAGGCAGGGTGGGGAGTTGTGAGAGGTAGGGAGGGAAAAAATGGAACAAGATGGGATCAGGAGGGAGACAAACCATAAGAGACTCTTAATCTCATGAAACAAACTGAGGGTTACTGGGGGGCTGAGGGGTAGTTATAGGGTGGCTGGGCAATGGACACTGGGGAGGGTATGTGCTATGGTGAGTCCTGTGAAATATGTAAGCCTGATGATTCAGATGATTCACAGACTTGTACCCCTGGGGCAAATAATACATTATACGTTAATTTTTAAAAGTGAGGGACTGAAGAAACATTTATCATGCAAATGGATGCTAAAAGAAAGCTATAGTAACAATACTTACATCAGACAACTATACTTTAAAACAAAGACTATAACAAGAGACAAAGAAGGGCACTATGTAATCATAAAGGGGACAACCCAACAAGAAGATATAACAATTATAAATATTTACATATCCCAAATAGGAGTACCCAAATACATAAAACAGTAACAAACATAATACAAACCATCTATAATAATACAATAATAGTAAGGGATTTTAATACCCCCACTTACATCAATGGACAGATCACCTCAAAAACTAATATGCTGGCTAACTGAACATAATAATAAAAAATAAAGAAAACATAAAATAATAATAAAATAAAATTCCATGAATAGACATTAGACCTGAATAGAGGCAAATATTTAAAGAGTCTGTGAGATGGGGTGCCTGGGTGGCTCAGTGGGTTAAGCCTCTGCCTTTGGCTCAGGTCATGATCTCGGGGTCCTGGGATCGAGCCCCATATCAGGCTCTTTGCTCAGCGGGGAGCCTGCTTCCCCCTCTCTCTCTGCCTACTTGTGATCTCTCTCTATCAAATAAATAAAATCTTTTAAAAAATTTAAAAGAAAATAAAGAGTCTGTGAGAGTCTCAGTTACCAAGAGATTTAATTTGGTATCCAAAATAAAAACCTTGAAAAATACAAATAACAAATAGAAAATAAACAAAGAAACAATGGCTTTGAATGACACATGGGAATGGATGTACTTAACAGAAATATTCAGAATAGTCCATCCTAAAACAGCAGAATATATTCTTCTCAAGGGTATATAAAACATTCTCCAGACCAGATCACATATTAGACCACAAAACAGGCCTTAACAAATTCAAGAAGATCGAAGTCATACTATGCACCTTTTCTGACCACAATGCTATGAAACTAGCAATCCACCACAAGAAAAAATCTGGAAAGACCACAAATACATAGAGATTAAATGACATGCTACTAAAAAACAAGGAAATCAAAAGAAAAGAAGAAAATACATGGAAACAGGAATGAAAACACAATGAAACCTTTAGGATGCAGCAAAAGTGGTTCTAAGAGGGAAGTACATAGCAATACAGACCTACTTCAAAAAGCAAGAAAAATTTCAAATGACCTAACCTTACCCCTAAAGGAGCTAGAAAAAGAACAACAAATGAAGCCTAAAGCCAGCAGAATGAAGGAAATTATAAAGATTAGAGCAAAAATAGATGATATAGAAGCTTTAAAAACAGTAGAACAAATCAGTGAAACCAAGTGGTAGTTCTTTGAAAACATTAATAAAACTGATAAACCTCTAGCCAGACTTATCAAAAAGAAGAGAAAGAACCCAAAAGAATAAAATCACAAATGAGAGGGGAGGAAACAATCCTAAGAGAGTATTATGAAAAACTGTATGTCAACAAATTGGACAACCTAGAAGAAATGGGTAAATTCTTACAAATAACCCACTGAAACTGAAACAGGATAAATAAAAAATTTGAACAGACCAATAACCTGCAAAGTAATTGAATCAGTAATCAAAAAACTCCCAACGAAGAAAAGTCCAGGACCAGGTGGCTTCACAGGCAAATTCTAGCAAACATTTACAGAAGAGTTAATATCTATTCTTCTCAAACTATTTCAAAAAATAGAAAAGGAAGGAAAATTAATTTTAATTAATTTTTAATTAATTTAACTAATTCTAAATTAATTCTATGAGGCCAGCACTAAACCTGATACCAAAACCAGATAAAGCCTCCATTAAAAAAGAGAACTACAGGACAATATCTCTGATGAACAGGCTCTTAACTATAGAAACCAACTGACAGTTACCAGAAGGAAGGTGGGTAGGTGAATGGGTTAAAAAGGTGATAGGGATAAGGAGTGCACTTGTGATTGGTACCAGGTGATGTATGGAATTGTTGAATCACTGTATTATACACCTGGAACTAATATTTCACTGCATGTTAGCTAAGTGGAATTTAAATAATGACTTTTTAAAAGGCTTCTTTTATGATCTAGGATATGGTCCTATTGGTGAATATTCTACGTGCACTTGAGAAGAACATGTATTCCTGCTGTCATTGTGTGGAGTAGTCTATAAATGTCAGTTGGAGTCAGTGGATTGATGTTGTTGTTCAAATATCCTTCCTGATTTTGTCTATTTTCCATCAATTACTGAAGCTATAATTATAGATTTGTCGTTTCTTCATTCAGCTATGTCAATTTTTTGCCTCTTATTATTTTGAACTTGTTGTTAGGAGTAAACAGTTTGGATTGTTATGTCTTCTCATGAACTGACATTTTATTAATATATAAATCCCTGTTTATCCTTGGCAATTTTTTTTGCTCTAAAGTCAACTTTGATGTTAATATAGCCACTCCAACTCTATTTTGATTAGTTTTTGAATGGTATCTGTTTTCATCCTTTTGCTTTTAACCAACCTATGTAATTATTTTTGAAGTTAGTTTCTGTAGGTGGCATATGGCTGGGTCTTGGTTTTTTTATCCATTCTGATAATGTGTCTTTTAGTTGATGTGTTTAGACCATTTAGTATAATTATTGATATGAATGGATTGAGATCTGTCATGTTACTCTTTGTTTTCTATTTGGTCTCTCTGGTTTTTACTTTTCTTTCCCTTTTCCTACCTTCTTTTAGATTTGAACATTTTTAGTATCCCATTTTAATATGTCTATTGTGACTCTGACATCACTTTGTATAACTTTTAGTAGTGGCTCTAGAGATTACAAAATACATACTTTTCACAGTCTACTTAGAATCAATATTTCACCACTTCAATTGCAATGTAAAATCCTTACCAGCATATTGGGCCCTCTACCTTCTCCACTTTATGCTATCATTATCTTATGTACTACAACTACATACACTGAAAATCCCATCAGAAAGTGTTGTTTTACTTTCAATCAAAACTCAAATGAAGGAAAATAGTGCATTATATTTACCCAGATATTTACTACTTCTGTTGTTTTTTAAATTCCTAATGATCCAATTCCCCTTCTGGTAAAATTTCATTTCTGTATGAATAAAGTCCTTTAACAATTCTTTTTCAGCAGGTCTGCTTACTATGAATTTTCTTAGTTTTCCTTCATCTGAAATTGTGTTTTAAATTTTAGCTTCATTCCTAAAGGATATTTTTTGTTGGATATTGAATTCTAGATTGACAAATTTTTCAACACTTGAAAAATTTTACATTGCTTCCTTCTGACCTAGAGTTTCTGATGAGAAATCTGCAGCCATTCAAATCATTGTTCCCATATAAATAATGCATCATTTCTCTCTGGATGCTTTCAAGATTCTTTTGTCTTTCTTTTTCTTTTCTTTTTTATTTGTTTTATTTTTTTTAAAGATTTTATTTATTTATTTGTCATAGAGAGAGAGCGAGAGAGAGTGAGCACAGGCAGACAGAGTGGCAGGCAGAGGAAGAGGGAGAAGCAGGCTCCCTGCCGAGCAAGGAGCCCGATGTGGGACTCGATCCCAGGACGCTGGGATCATGACCTGAGCCGAAGGCAGCTGCTTAACCAACTGAGCCACCCAGGCGTCCCTATTTTTTTTTTATTTCATTTCTTTTCAGCATAACAGAATTCATAGTTTTACAACACACCCAGTGCTCCATGCAATGCGTGCCCTCCATAATACCCACTTTTCATCAGTTTAATTATGATGTATGGGTTTCTTTTGTTTATTCTGGTTGGAATTTACTTATTTTCTTGAATCTGTAGGTTGGTGTCTTTCACCAAAATGTTGCAATTTTTCAGCCACTATTTCTTTAAAATTTTTTTCAGCACTTCTTTCTCCTCTCTTTCTGAGACCCCAATGGCACAACTGATAGATTTTTTTTATTAAACTGCCCCACATGTCCCTGAGGCTAATCTTTTTTCACACTTTTATATTGCATAAATTTTTTAAAGATTTTATTTATTTATTTGAGAGAAAGAGAGAGAATACATGAGTGGGGGAGAGGGTGGGGGAGAAGCAGACTCCCCTGCTGACCAGGGAGCTTAACACAGGGCTCAATCCCAGAACCCTGGGATCATGTCCTGAGCCAAAGGTAGACACTTAACCAACTGAGCCACCCAGGTACCCCTATACTGCACAAGTTTTATTTATCTATCTTGAAGTTTATTCTTTCCTCTGACATCTCACTTCTACTATTACATCTATCCATGAGGGTTTTTTTAAATGTTACTGTATTTTTCAATTATGAAGTTCAACTTGATTTCTACTTCTTTATACCTTCTATTTATTGGATGAGACTGTATTTTAACATTTGTTCCAAGAGTGCAACTGTTTGGTTTTTTAATAGTAGTTGATTTAAAGTCTTTGTCAGATAATTACAATATTCATATCCCCTTGTAATTGATATCTTTTGGCATATAAGCTGAGATACTCGTGGTTCTTTGTATGCCTATTAATTCTGGAGTATCTCCTGGATACTTTGAATATGACATTATAAAACTCTAGGACTTGCTTAAATTGTATGGAAAACATATTTTTGCTTTAGCAGTCAATCTGACTAGGTTCAGGCTACACATTCCCACAAGGCTTCTGTGGGCTTATGGTCCAATGTCAGTTTAGTTTTCAAAGCCTTTACAGTGTTCTTCTGATCTGCCTAGGGTATTTCTGTCACTAAGTAATCAGTCTGGAACCTAGATGGATGTCTGTTAACTCAGTTCTCAAATTCTTTGGTATGCTAATTAAGATCTGATCAACTCATACACAGGTTAGTCGCACATACCCAGAAGCTCTTTAAAAAAAAAAAAAACTTTGAGGGGCACCTGGGTAGCTCAGTTGGTTAAGCATCTAGCTCTTGATTTCAACCCAGATCATGATCTCAGGGTCCTGGGATCAAGCCCTACATCAGGCTCCACATTCAGTGCAGAGTCTGCTTGGGATTCTCTCTCTCTCTCTTTCCCCCGTTTTCTCTCCCCCTTCCCTCATTCATGCTCTATCTCTAAAATAAATAAAATCTTTTAAAAAAATAAAGGAGAGTTGTTTTTTAAAAAAATCTCTAAAGGGAGACAAATCATATGAGACTCTTGACTCCAGGAAACAAACTGAGGGCTGCAGAAAGGGAGGTGGGTGGGGGGATGGGGTAACTCAGTGATGGGCAATAAGGAAGGCATATGACATGATAAGCACTGGGTGTTATACGCAACTAATGAATTATTAGACATAATATCAAAAACTAATGATGTACTATATGTTGGCTAACTGAATTTAAATTTTAAAATATCTCTAAAAAAACTTTGAGTTATCTTTCCTGAACCTCTCACCAGTACCAGTATCCAATTCCTGGGACTTCCTTTCAGTCCTGTGGTCAGAAATTGTTCACTTCTGCAATTGTGCTACCTCTGAAGACAAACAGTGGAAGAACAAAGATATAAAAAAGCAACAGTGTATGGTTCTACTCACTGTGGTCACAATCCATCAAATAATAATTAAGGGTCATCTCTCTAAGACAATTGGTTCCTGAGGGTTCCCATTAGCCACTACAGTTGCTGCCACTGTATAACTGCCTGGGGATTGGGATGTGAGAGAAGAGAGAAGTAAAGAAAAACATGGGGGATTTCTGCCCCCCTCACTTTTCAAGTCAGAACTAGAGAACTCTCCTGGAGTTCTCTTCTGTACTACAGTGCTCACTTCCAGGTTTTCAGCTGCATTAAGTTCAGGTTAGAGAATCTGAGAGTGAAAAAAGAGTAGGAAACTCTACTGGTTTGCTGGTTCCTCGAATTTTGATGTTTTCTTCCAATCTGCCTTAAGCTGCTTACTTTTCAGAATTCTCAAATAGCTGTGCCAGGCATTCTGTCCAGATTTTATGATTGTGTTCACTGACAAAGAGTAACAGGAGCTTAACAATGTTACCCAGAACTATAATCAGAACTGAATTTTAAATAAATCATTCTGGTCATTGTATGGAGGGTGAATTTGAAGGGAACGAAACTAAAGATAGGGAGACCAGTTAGGAAAGTTCCATAAGTCTATGGCCATACCACCCTGAACACGCCCGATCTCGTCTGATCTCGGAAGCTAAGCAGGGTCGGGCCTGGTTAGTACTTGGTTGGGAGGAAAGTCCCATAAGTAATCCACACAAAAGATAAGATCTCAAACCTGGGCAGTGGTAGTAGACACATTATGATGAAAATGCAAATTCAAGAAATAGGAGGTAAAGTTGGCAAGACTTAATGAGGTCACCCTTTTTACAGGCCATAATCAAAACATGTAAGCAAGAAATTGAAAGTGATTGAGACTGATGGTTCCATTAAAAAATACTTAGGAATAAATGTAATAATAGAAATATAAGCTTATACTCTGGTAACTATAAAACATTGTTGAAAAGAATTAAAGACCAAAATAAAAGACATACCATATTGTAATGTAATCCCTAACAGTTGGGTTGTTGTTGTTTTGTTTTGTTTTTCATAATGCAAGTGCCTGACTTAAACAGATTGCTAGTCCCCCATGTCTTCTTGGTTGATTTTGATAACTGATTATTTGGGCCAATTGTTTTTTTTCTTCCTATACTATTTTTTTTTCTCTTTCCATACTTTAAATTCTTGCTCTTAGGTTTTAGATTCCCCAGTAAAGAATGAGCCCACAAAACCCTAGTCTCCCACCCTCAACCTTAATAGAAGCAGAACCCTAGGTCTCTGTGTGCCAAGGACCCTTCCTTTCCCTCTCCCCCACCGCACATAGACCTTGCTGTGTGCCTCTACATGTCCTATGTTATTTCCATAATTTTTAAGTAGTAAACATTGTCTCTTTCAGAGTTGCCTGATGGTTACTCCTAAGGGCCTCTTGCAATCATAATAAGAACCACAAGGATCATAGCAGATCCAGCCATAACACTGGTTATCAGCAGGCTGAGGCTGGCACAAAATACATGTTCAAAGATTAGAAAATGTAATATGGTTAAGATGGCAATACTCAGGGTGCCTGGGTGGCTCAGTCAGTTAAGTGGCTGCCTTCAGCTCAGGTCATGATCCCAGGGTCCTGGGATCGAGCACTGCATCGGGCTCCCTGCTCAGTGGAAAGCCTGCTTCTCCTTCTCCCTCTGCCTTCCGCTCTGCCTACTTGTTCTCTCTTTCTCTCTCTCTCTCTCTCTCTGTCAAATAAATAAATAAAATCTTAAAAAACAAAAAAAGATGGCAATACTCAAACTGGCCTACAAATTCAAAGCAATCTCTATGAAAATCCCAGCTTTCTTTTCAGAAATTGACAAGCTGATGCAAAAATTCATTTAGAAATGCATAGCCAAAACAATGTTGAAGAGAAGCAAAGTGGGAGAACTCAAAATTTCCTGATTTCAATGCTTACTAAAAAGCTACAATAATTAAGACGGTGTGGCAGTGGAATAAGGATAACCATATGGGTAAGTAGAATAGAACTGAGAGCCCAGAAATAAGCTCTCACACTTACAGTCAACAAGGTTGCTAAGATAAGTAAGTGAAGAAAGCATTAATCTTTTCCAAAAACAGTGCTAGAGCAACTGGATATCCACATGTAAGAAAGTGAAGTGGACACCTACATCTCACCATATATAAAAATAAATTCAAAATAGATTTAAGACTTAAATGTAAGAGTAAAACTATAAAATTCCTAGAAGAAAACATGGGGATAAATCTTCATGATTCTGGACTAGGCAATGGTTCCTTAGATGTGACACAAAAGCAAAAATATCCCCCAAAATGGATAAATTTGACTTCATTAAAATTAAAAACTTTTATGTTTCAAATAGCACTATCTAGATTGTCCTGTGAAAAGACAGAATCAGAGAAAATATTTGTAAATCATATATGATCCAGACTATATGAAGAATTCTTACCACTCAATAATAAAGACACAACCCAATTAAGAATGAGCAAAGAACTTGAATAGACATCTCTCCAAAGAGGACAAACAAATGGCAAATAAGCACATAAAAATGCTCAACATCATTGGCCATCAAGGAATTACAAATTAAAACCATAATAAGATACCACTTCCCACCCACTAGGATGGCTATAATTAAAAAGACAGATAATAACAAGCGTTAGAAAGAACGCAGAGAAATTGAGACCCTAAATATTGCTCGTGGTGATGTAAAACAGTACGTAATCCAGCAATTCCACTTCTAAGTATATTCACAAGAGAAATGAAAACATATGCCCATATAAAACCTTGTTCATGAGTGCTCATAGCAAAATTACTCATAATAATCCAAAAAGTAGGAGGGAAAAACAGATTTCCATCAACTGATGCCCAGATAAACAAAATGTAGTATATTCATAAAATGGAATACCATTCATCAATAAAAGGAAATGAAGTACTGACACCTACTACAACATGGATAAACCTTGAAAACATTACACTAAGAGAAATTAGCCAGACACAAAAGGCTACACATTGTATGATTTAGTTTATATGAAATGTTCAGAATAGCCAAATCTATAGAGACAGAAAAATTAGTGGTTGCCTAGGGCTGCAGGGTGGGGGAGTGGGTAAAGCGGATGGGGTTTCTTTTTGGGGTGATTAAAATGTTCCAAAATTAGATTATGGCTATAGATGTACAACTCTGGGAGTACACTGAAAAACTACTGTTTTTTAAAATGGGTAAATTGTATGGTATGTGAATTATATCTTAATAAAACTGTTACAAATACATAAAGTTACAAGGAAAGCCAATTACACTGATCTAGAGTCATCAAAATATACAAACAAATCCTTGATAAAGAATTAGATGTGCTGACTCAACCCCGTGGAGTCTGAGGGCAGCAGGACTAGCAGTGGAGCCACAGGCTCTGGAGGACTAGAAGGGATGGGGGGAGAAAAGATGGCAGAGAAGAAGGGGCCCTATTTCAACTGGTCCCCCGAACTGAGCTGGATATCTACCAGACCATTCTGAACACCCATGAAATCAGCCTGAGATGTAAGATATATCTGGATCTCTACAAACAGAATACCTCTGGCGACTGGTCTTGAGGTATGAAGCGGGGAGCTGTAATTCTGAAGGCAGATATTGGAAGATAAATGGAAGGGGGAGGGAGCCTCTGGGATATTGTGCTGGAGCGCAAAAGCCTCCCAACACTGGGGACTGCCACAGACTGGCAGATCTGTAGCAGCAGGAGATGACTTTAGGGCAGCCCCCCAGGCTGAAACCTGAAGCTACAGGGATGCAAGTGTGACTGGGGGTGGCTTGTGGTTTAGAAGCACAAAGGGCAGAGACTTGCCTGGCCCTAGGGGCAAGGGCTGGAAGTGCTCTGTGGGGAGCATAACCCAGGACGCTGTGGTTTTTAGCAGCACAGACAGAAAACAGAGTGTGGCCTGAGGAGCTCAGTGAAGGGCAGACTGCAACCTCTCTGTTCTGAGACAGAGATTTGGATATAGTCACTTCTGCTCTGACTCTCGGAAGAGACATGGAAAGCCACCAGAGAAAGCTGCCAGAAAACAAAAGCCCCCCTAAACAGTTTTCACTGAACCCATCCTGCTCTACAGGGGGCAGAGCAATTCTGCCCAAACAGGGTTGCCTGAGTAATAACACCCCTCCCACTAGAAGACAGGCTGGAAGAACAGAGGCCGACAGCCCTAAGGTCCATCTAAAATAGAAGCATCTTTCTTGGGTGGTGGTTAACACTTTGGACTCTGTATGTACCCTCAACCACCCCTCAACAGAATGACTAAAAGGAGGAACCCCCAATAAAGGGAAGAACCAGAGAATGTGGCCTCTGCCACAGAACTAAAGGATATGCATATAACCAAGATGTCAGAAAAAGACTTCAGAGTAACAATTATCAAGGTGATATCTAGGCTTGAGAAAAATATTAACGACAATATAGAATCTCTAAGGGAAGAAATGAGATCTAATCAGGCTGAACTTAAAAACGCTATGAATGAAATGCAGTCTAAACTGGATACTCTGATTGCCAGGGTAAACGAGGCAGAAGAATGAATTAGTGAGCTAGAGGATAAGATGATAGAAAAAGAAGGAAACTGAAGCGGTGTTGGAAAAACAAATTAAAACCCAAGAAATCAAACAGAGAGATTAGTGACTCAGTGAAACATTCCAATATCAGAATTATTGGGATCCCTGAGGGGGTGGAGAGAGAGAGAGGTCTAGAAGATATAATGAGCAATTGTAGCTGGGAATTTCCCCAATCTGGGGAAGGAAACAAGCATCTGTGTCCAAGAGGCAGAGAGGACCCCTCCCAAGATCAATGAGAACAGACGGAAACCATGATATATAATAGTACAATGTGCAAATCTTAGATCCAAGGAAACAATCTTGAAAGCGGCAAGGAGGAAGAGATTTCTTATATACAGAGCAAGGAACATCAGAACAACATCAGAACGGTCCACAGAGACTTGGCAAGCCAGCAAGGGATGGCAAAACGTACTGAGGGTACTAAATGAGAAGAACATGCAGCCAAGGATACATTATCCAGCAAGGCTGTCATTCAGAATGGAATGAATGGCAGAAACTGAAAGAGTATGTGACCACCAAGCTGACCTTGCAAGAAATATTAAGGGGGGATCTATAAAAGGACAAAGACCTCAAGAGTGATATAAAACAGATATTTACAGAGACAATCTATTAAAAAAAAGGACTTCACAGGCAACATGATGACAATAAAATTATATCTTTCAATAATCAATTTCAATGTGCATGGTCTAAATGCTCCCATAAAATGGCACAAGTTTGCAGATTAGATAAAAAGATAGGACCCAACCATATACTGTCTACAAGAGACTCTAAAGATACATCCAGACTGAAAGTGAAGGGTTGGTGAAACATTTTTCATGCCAATGGACCTCAAAAGAAAGCTGGGGTAGCAATTCTCATATCAAACAAATTAGATTTAAGCTAAAGACTGTAGTTAGAGATAGAGAAACACTATATCATTCTTTTTTTTATTTTTTAAATTTATTTTCAATGTATCAGAATTCATTGTTTATGCACCACACCCAGTGCTTCATACAATATGTGTCCTCCATAATACCCACCACCAGGCTCACCCAACCTCCCACCCTCCACCCCTCCAAAACCCTCAGATTGATTTTCTCTCATGGTTCATCTTCCCCTCCAATTTCCCCCAACTCCCTTCTCTCCATCTCCCCATGTCCTCCATGTTATTTCTTATGCTCCACAAATAAGCAAAATCATATGATAATTGACTCTCTCTGCTTGACTTATTTCACTCAGCATAATCTCTTCCAGTCCCGTCCATGTTGCTACAAAAGTCAGGTATTCATCCTTTCTGATGGAGGCATAATACTCCATAGTATATATGGACCACATCTTCCTTATCCATTTGTCCACTGAAGGGCATCTTGGTTCTTTCCACAGTTTGGTGACTGTGGCCATTGCTGCTATGAACATTGAGGTACAGATGGCCCTTCTTTTCACTACATCTGTATCTCTGGGGTAAATACCCAGTAGTACAATTGCAGGGTCACAGGGAAACTCTATTTTTAATTTCTTAAGGAATCTCCACACTGTTTTCCAAAGTGGCTGCACCAACTTGCATTCCCACCAACAGTGGAAGAGGGTTCCCCTTTCTCCACATCCTCTCCAACACATGTTGTTTACTGTCTTGTTAATTTTGGCCATTCTAACTGGTGTAAGGTGGTATCTCAATGTGGTTTTGATTTGAATCTCCCTGATGGCTAGTGATAATGAACATTTTTTCATGTGTCTGTTAGCCATTTGTAGGTCTTCATTGGAGAAGTGTCTGCTCATGTCTTCTGCCCATTTTTTGACATGATTATCTGTTTTGTGTGTGTTGAG
The DNA here is from genome assembly GCA_004024625.1 of Mellivora capensis. Taxonomy (NCBI): domain Eukaryota; kingdom Metazoa; phylum Chordata; class Mammalia; order Carnivora; family Mustelidae; genus Mellivora; species Mellivora capensis. Next base: position 37,303 of record PISX010016587.1, read on the forward strand.
TTTGAGGCATTCTTTACAGATCCTGGATATCAGCCCTTTGTCTGTAGTATTATTTGCAAATATCTTCTCCCATTCCGTGGGTTGCCTCTTTGTTTTGTTGACTATTTCCTTTGTTGTGCAGAAGCTTTTGATCTTGATGAGGTCTGAAAAATTCATTTTCGCTTTTGATTCCTTTGCCTTTGGAGACATATCTTGAAAGAAGTTGCTGTGGCCCATGTTGAAGAGGTTACTACCTATGTTCTCCTCTAGGATTCTGACGGATTCCTGCCTCACGTTGAGGTCCTTTATCCATTTCGAGTTTATCTTTGTGTATGGTGTAAGAGAATGGTCAAGTTTCATTCTTCTACATACAGCTGTCCAATTTTCCCAGCACCATTTATTGAAGAGACTTTTATCCACTGTATATATTTTTCCTGCTTTGTCGAAGATTATTTGACCATAGAGTTGAGGGTCCATATCTGGGCTCTCTATTCAGTTCCACTGGTCCATGTGTCTGTTTTTAGGCCAATACCATGCTGTCTGGGTGATCACAGCTTTGTAGTAAATCTTGAAATCAGGCAATGTGATGCCCCCAGCTTTTTATTTTTCAACATTTCCTTAGAAATTCGGGGTCTATAAACTACCAAGCCTGAAACAGGAAGAAATTGACAACTGAAATAGACCAATAACCAGTAACAAGATTGAAGCAGTGATCAAAAACCTCCAAAAAAAAATCAAGAGTCCAGAGCCTGATGGATTCCCTGAGGAATTCTACCAAATATTCAAAGAAGAAATAATACCTATTCTTCTGAAGTTGTTTCAAGAAATAGAAACAGAAGGAAAACTTCCAAACCCATTCTATAAAGCCAGTATTACCTTGACCCCAACCATGCAAAGACCCCATAAAATAGTATTACAGACCAATATCCCTGATGAATATGGATGCCAGAATTCTCAACAAGAACCTGGCTAATAGGATCCAACACTACATTAAAACAATTATCTATCATGACCAGGTGGAATTTATCCCTGGAAGGCAAGGGTGGTTCAACATTCACAAATCAGTCAGTGTGACAGAACACATTACTAAGAGAAGAGACAAGAACTCTATGGTCCTCTCAACTGATGCAAAAGCATTTGACAAAATACAGCATCCTTTCCTGATTAAAACTCTTTCGAGTGTAGGGATAGAGGGAACATTCCTTAATTTCTTAAAAACCACCTATGAAAAGCCCACAGCAAATACCATTCTCAATGGGGAAAAGCTGAGAGCCTTTCCCTTAAGATCAAGAACATGACAAGGGTGACCACTCTCACTACTATTGTTCAACATAGTACTGGAAGTCCTAGCAACAGCAATCAGACAAAAAATGAAATAAAGTGTATTCAAATTGGTAAAGAAGAAGTCAAACTCTCTTTGAAGATGACATTATACTTTATATGGAAAACCCAAAAGACTCCACCCCCAAATTACTAGAACTCATACAGCAATTCAGTAATGTGGCAGGGTACAAAATCAATGCACAGAAATCAGTTGCTTTCTTATGCACTAATGATGAAACTATAGAAAGGGAAATTAGAAAACTGATTCCATTTACTATAGCCCCAAGAACCATAACATACCTGGGAATAAACCTAACCAGAGAGGTAAAGGATCTGTACTCGAGGAGCTACAGAACACTAATGAAAGAAATTGAAGAAGACACAAAAAGATGGAAAAGCATTCCATGCTCATGGATTGGAAGAATAAACATTGTTAAAATGTCTATGCTGCCCAGAGCAATCTATACTTTCAATGCCATCCTGATCAAAATACCACTGGCATTTTTCAAAGTGCTGGAACAAACAATCCTAAAGTTTGTATGGAACCAGAAAAGATTCTGAATCGCTAAGGAGAAGTTGAAAAAGAAAAACAAAGCTGGGGGTTTCACATTGCCTGATTTCAAGCTTTACTACAAAGCTGTGATCACCAAGACAGCATGGTACTGGCACAAAAACAGACACAGAGACCAATGGAACAGAGTAGGGAGTCCAGATATGGACCCTCAACTCTATGGTCAAATAATCTTTGACAAAGCAGGAAATAGTATCCACTGGAAAAAAGACAGTCACTTCAATAAATGGTGCTGGGAAAATTGGACAGCTATGTAGAGAAAACTGAAACTCAACCATTCTCTTACACCATACACAAAGATAAATTCAAAATGGATGAAAGACCTCAACGTGAGACAGAACTTCATCAAAATCCTAGAGGAGAACACAGACAGTAACCTTTCAACATCGGCCACAGCAACTTCTTTCAAGACACATCTCCAAAGGCAAAGGAAACAAATATATGGAGCACTGGGTGTTATACACAAATGAATCATGGAACACTACATCAAAAACTAATGATATACTATATGGTGACTAACATAATAGAAATAAATAAATAAATAAATAAATAATTTAAGGATTAAAAAAAATTAGATGTGCTTCTTCAATAAAGAACTAAATAACAAGATTCAGGTCTAATAGTTGTCTTAATTTTGAAGTAATGATAAATGTAATATAAATTTTCAGACATGCACAATGACAGCAAGAGTTGGTTCCATGATCACGTCTAAAGAACAGAGTTGAAAAAAAGGGGAGGGAGCAGAATAATCAAATCAGTTCATTTTTTTCCTCTGATGAAGCTCCCGAATTAAAAAGCAAATATAAGATATTTCAGTGAGGCTGGAATTTGCAAGAGGGATTCCAGCCTAGGGCTTTCAGCATGTTTATGCAAAGTTGGCTATACAAGGTGAATCGCTGCCTAACAACTTAGACCTCTGGCTATAACCTCTAGTCACTCTGCAAAGTAATGGAGCGGGGCAGGAGGGAACCCAGTGATGTCTTGTCACCAAGGCAAAGCAAGTTTGGAGGGGAAGTGGGAAACTGACACAGAGATAAAGCAAGCACTAAGACATTTAAGGGCTCAGAGTGTTCTTCCATCCTGTTCCCATCCACAACACGGGATGTGACCAGACTAGCATGGGGAGTCTGGGGCCAGAACTGGGGAATTATTTTCCTTAAGAGTTCTCCATCAATTGTCCCCTCCACCAGATTCCCACCCTCAGGACTGATATTCAAAACATTTGACAAGTAGTTATACATGAACAGAGACCAATCACAACAGTTGCCAGTCACCGTACTAGAACAGAGTTCTAGAGGTCTGCTGCTGTGACAGACATTACTTACTGCAGTTGCTAGATTGTGTGGAGGTCACAGAGGTTTTAGAGGCAGGATTAAGGCAGTGGTTCTTCAAGGTGCCGGGGTGACTCCATCGTTAAGCATCTGCCTTCGACTCAGGTCATGATCCCAGGGTCCTGGATCCAGGATCCCTGCATTGGGCTCCCTGCTCTGCGGGAAGCCTGCTTCTCCCTCTCCCACTCCCCCTGCTTGTGTTCCCTCTCTCACTGTCTCTCTCTGTCAAATATATAAATAAAATCTTTAAAAAAGAAAAGATTTAAGGCAGTGGCTCTTCATCAACTGTCACAGAGTCGATTCAGCTCCTCTGTTAACAACCAGGATAGCTGTACTAGTATACATCACCCCAAAGGTAGAATAGGGAGAGACAGTAGAACCTCCTGAAGGCTTTATGAATGAACATTGGGCAAATGGTTGATGCCTGCATTCATGGGACATCTCACCAATTTCACAGATGGAAATTTCTCCTCTTGACACAAGATAAAGTCCAAAAGAGATTCTGGCATGCCAGTAGAAGCAGCTTTTCAAATTTAGACTCTAGAAAGCTGCTTAACTATGAAAGTAGGGCTATACTGGGGTTAAAATCCTAATTCCCCATCTCTTTGACATCCAGGAAGAAACAAAGAAAGCAAGCAACCTGAGGTGGGGACGAAATGGTATTAGCCCACACTCCCAGCTGCTCCAGATCTGAACACTGAGGCCTGTCTGTCTGGTAGGGCTCTCTCTCGCTCTCTTTGAATGGGGCACCCACCCCCAAGGATCCTCCTTGTATAGACTCAGCCTTCAATTTATACCCTAATTCAATTCTTCTTCCCATGAAGAGAAAGTCTCCAACTAGAGAAGGAAATTGGATAACTGGATCCTTGCGGCACAGGGAAAAACATCCCTGGGCTACACATGGGGCTCCTGAGCAAGAAGAGGGGATGTGAGCCCTTTTTACAACAAACATTCATTTTTTTATTAAATGTATAATCAAATACTATAATAATTTCTTTTCTTTCATAAAAAGCTAAATATTTACAAGACCATCAATTTGGGAAAAGACAAACAAAAGAGTAAAAAAGAAAAGTGATCAAAAGACAAATTCAAAGACAGAATAAATAACAGCATATTTCAATGCCTGCCTGGCCCTGGGGGCCGCGCTGCCAGCATGCCAGCTCCTCAGCCTCAGACTTAGCAGTAGTTCAGCATCTCCTCTAGCTTCAACATGTCCAAGGGGGGGATTTTGGTGACCTCGAAGAAGACCCTGCAAAAGGAAGAGGGGTCAGCTCAGCATAAAATAAGCCAAAGAAAACAGGATCCTTGAAATAAGTACAACATAGGACCCTTGGTTCCCTATGTTGGTTTAACCCTAGAGCAGAAAGTTAGGCGAACAGTACTGAATCTTTCTTTTTCCTTGAGTGAGGCTAGTCTGTGCCTCCTCATGGCTGAGCACAAACCCCTCCTCAACTGGAGCTTGGTACTTACTGGTGAGAATATTTGGAATGCACAGTCTTGAGCTTGTTGCACGGACGCAATGTCAGCAGGGTGTTTAGCTGCTTGACCAAGGGGTGAAGATCAGAGGTTTTGTAGCCACTGTAATACTCCAGGGCAGGAGCCTGGAAGAAGCAAAATGAACAGTGACTTTTACCACAGAAAGCAGACCCTTCCTCTACCTCTACTATCCCAAGTCCAGACTTTGTATACATGGCATAGGCAGAGAAGATGATTAAACATTTCAAAAACTCATATAGCACAGACACTGACCAGTAAGTATAGAGAACTTCCTAGAAGACACTAGGCTCCAGCTGCAAACTAATGGTATGGCTATCCAGATGTATGTAAGCACCATATATCCACAGGTACCGGCTGGATATTAGCCCTGGTTGTAGGTATTCGTGTAAGCTGAAATCCACTAAAGAATCTAAGGAACATAACTGACTTTGTAATTTACTCACTCTCAGGTCAAGAGCCAATGGCCAGGCAAACCTCAAAACAAACTTAAGATCCCAAGTCAACAGACAACAGGAATTTAAGATAGTTTCTCTTCTCTGGCTCTAAGAGCTATCGCTCCATGCATTTATTTTCTCATTCAACTTTATGGATGCTTATTATGTGGTAGAAGTGATACAGCAGGGCATTTAAGAGCAAAGGTTCCCGAGGCAAATGGCTTGGGTTCAAATTCTAGCTCCACCAACAGCATGGACTTGAGCCAGTTATTAATTTCTTTGTGCCCCGGTTTCCCACTATGCCAAATGGGGATCATTACAGTAATTGCATCATAGAAGCAGATGAGTTAAGTTGTGCACACAAGGCACAATGGAACAGAGCCTAGCGCAAAGGGAGTGCCCAAACGAGGCTAGCTAGGATTACTAGTGCCAAGCTCTGTGTAGGCTGCTGCGAATACAAAGATCACCAAGTCCCCTGCCCCTAAGGAATGTGTAGTGGGGGAGACTGCCATGCACATAGAGAATTACAGAATGTGTGGGAAGGTCTATGATGGAAGTGAGAAAGGGACACTGGAGAAACAGAGCAGCAGGACCCATGAACTTTGGCCAGGAGAATCATAGAAAGCTTTGTAGAGGACAGCCCATCTACAGTGGGTGGAAAGACAAGTGGGAGCTCCATAGGTAAGGCAGTGGTTTTCTAAAAGTGTCTTACTTTCCCCGAACTCCCTTTTTTTTCCCCCAAATATCTTACATGGTAGCCCAAATATCTACCTGGAATTGGGAGTGAGAGCTAACAAGCCCACCAATTTGGATCCCTTCACCTTTTACATGGCCCGGGAGACACTCCTACAGGAATCCCAGGGCTCTACTGAATATTGTTTAGAAACCACTGCCACCAGTAAAGGGCAATCATTGGCATGCTGAGCAGGGGAGTAACACATTATATTCGGTGGGTCAAATAAAATTAAGGGAACCATTGTCATTGCACAGGTTCAGGCCCCAGTGCTTCATCTTGACTATTATGAAAGCTTACTAGCTATTGTTCCCACTTTTATACTCAGTGGTGTTCCCACTTTTATACTACCTCTCATTTAATTCACCTTCTGTACTGCTATACCAGTGCTGTTTCCACAACACACAAAGAGGAGTAGGTCACTCCCCTGCCTCAAAACCCTCCAATGCCTTCATATAAAGTAGGTCTCTCCACTTGGTATCAAAGGTCTCTCACAATCTGACTACACCCTACCATTCCGGTCTCATCTCTCACCACTCCCTATTGATATATCCTCTGCTCGCTCTATAGGAAGTGCTTTATTCTGCCCTAAATACATCACACACTTCTCATTGCCTTCACATCAGGTCAATTATCATTCCATTTACCTAGAATGTCTTCTCTCACAGGTACCTACTCATCTTTCAAGACCCAACTCAAAAGTCACCTCTGCTGTGAAGCCTTTCTTCTCTACAGAAGGAGTATACATAGCATAGAGGACTGTGGGGCCATCCTACGAAAGTTCAGATCAGGGCTGATGCTCAGCTGATACTCAACTGGTGTAACCATGCCAAGGGTTAAAACACAGAACTATTTCTATACTGGTTGGCAGGCAGTTTTCTGCCCTGAGCCCTTCAGTTGTCCCCCTCAGCACCTACCACATTTCCCCAGGATCTAAAGATCAAAGCCTGGTACAGCATGGGGCCTCGCTAGGGCCACAGTACCAAAGCAATGCCCACATCAATTCTGATGATACAGTAGATATCCAATTTGAACGCTACTCTTAATCCCCAAAGACTAGCTCTGCCTCTCATTAGCAAAACATGGGAAATTATTTCTTATCTGTAAAGTAGGGATAACAGTACTGATCTTGTGAAGATTAAATGAGTTAATATACAAAGTGCTCAGATCACTGTCTAATCACTAAGTTTTAGCCATTTTTTTCCTTTTCGTCATCATCACTGCCATTTACTGAATGCTTTTTCTGTCCCAAGAAATGTCAGTATGACTTGCCCAAGTTCACACAACTGTTTATAGCAGTCTCAGTACACAGAGGTTTTCCCAAGAGTAGTGGCTACAGGACTTCCAAGTTGGAGGGGCTTACAAGTGAGTTTTATTTGTACTGGAGGAGGAGGTTTTAGGGACCTTCCTCTTCAGAGAAGACCACTATACTATACCTCGGAGTCCCCCATTATACACAAGGACAGTTGCTTTCATGACTCTGGGTCTGTGCTTCTCAAATTCTGTTCCAATGAGCTCTCTTGGGGAAGTGAGGGACAACCTTGTGGGGGGACTGCAAGGGGCAGGGGTGGACTGGGGTCAGGTAAGAAGGGGGCCCATCCTACCACCTGTTGCAACCAGAATTATTTCATATTAATCTGTTTTACAATATCATGTTTTCAAGTGAGCTTTCTTTGGAATAAAGAGTACTGTGACTAAGGAAAATAAAATAAAACCCTTTAAACAGCCAGGCTCCTAACTCCTAACATGTCTAAGAATTTATAACTATGGGTGCACGGCAGTTTTATCACTGAGTTTCCCATGACCCCACTTTACACCTTCCACCTGAACTGACCCCGTGTTTTCTTGCTTTTAACTGATGTATAGGTGATATACAATACTATATTAGCTTCAGGTGTATAACACAGTGATTCAGTGTTCATGTATTACGAAACGCTCACCATTATAAGTGTAGTCACCATCTGTCACCATACAGTGTCATTACAGTGTTATTGACTATACCTCCTATGCTGTAATTTACATCCCCAAGACTTATTTATTTTGTAACTGCAAAACTATACCTTTTAATCCCCTACACTTATTTCGCCCTTCCCTCCCCGCCCTTCTCCCCTCACTAGTTTGTTCTCTATATTTATAAATCTGTTCCTGTTTTGCTTTTTTTAAAGATTTTAATTATTTATCTGAGAGAGAGAGAGTGAGGGAGTGAGGGAGTGAGGGAGAGGGAGAGAGGGGGAGAGGGAGAGAGGGAGAGAGGGGAAGAGGGGGGGAGGGAGAGAGGGAGAGAGGGAGAGAGAGCACAAGCTAGGGAAGCAGCAGATGGAGAAGCAGGCTCCCCACTGAGCAGGGAGGCTGACATGTGGCTCGATCCCAGGACCCTGGGATCATGACCTGAGCCAAAGGCAGATGTTTAACCACATATATATGTACATATTTTTTTCTTCTCTTGTCATATGCTTTTATCAGTCTTTTTTGTTTGTCTTTATTTGTTTGTATACATCACAAACCTTACCTTGGGGCCCATTTGGGCTGAGCCTTCTCTTTTATCCTTCTTTCTTTTTCCTGACTCTCTCTCTCTCTCTTTCTCTCTTTTTCTGCTTTCTCTCTTTCTCTTTTTCTTTCATTTGGGTGGGGACTCTTGATTGCTCAGAAGCATTCCAGGGTGCACCTTCACTGCACCAAGGTCGATACATCCAGCTACAACCATTCAGCCAACTCTCACCAAAATGACTAGGAGGAGGAATGCCCAACAGAAGAAAAATTCAGAGGATGGGCCCTCTGCAACAGAGCTAATAGCTACCGACATAGACA
>PISX010016588.1:0-45793 GCA_004024625.1 Mellivora capensis
GGTCCTACCTTTCAGAAAGTGGTCGATTTCCTGTTTCCAGAATTGCTGTTCTTCCTCTCTTCGATCTCCCGTTGGATTTATAGGTGTTCGCAATGGTTTGATAAGCTATCTAGCTGATCTCCTGCGACCTGATGTCGTCTCAGCTGCTACTGCTCCGCCATCTTGCTCTCGTCCCACGATACTTTTTTGGTTTTCTAAGGGTCCTGACAAATGTTGGCATCCAGGGATTCAGAAAAAACACAGATAAATCTTTTGTACTATTCAAACTCTGACTAATATGAATTCATTTCTTTTCTTTTTTGACATTCAGATTTTAGAAAATTTTGTTGCTTACAAAGCAGAGAGCACAGAGAACTTAAATAAAATCTCTAGTTCCTTCAATTTACTATTGCATCTCTCTCTCTTCTTTTCTCTTCTTTCTTACACCTTCCTTCCCTCACATTTGCCTTTCCTTCTCCCTGTCCCCACTTTCACACTGATTCTTACTGAAAGCTGGAAATAATTGAGATTTTGTCTCTTGAGGATATGAAGACTTTATGAGGATTAAATTAAATAATATGTGTAATGAGTTTATTACAACAATTACCATATAGTAAGAGCTCAAGAAATGGTTTGTCATTATCCCCATCACATTTAACACTTAAAACAACCTTAGCAGGTAAGGAAGTGACTTACCCAAAGCCAATTACTAAAATTGGATCTGGATATAAGTCTTCTGATTATAGAGTCTATAATGACCCATCTTCCCAGGCTGGAAGAGAAGACAGGAAGTTGCATGAGACTGAGCTTGCCCTCTGAGACATATAGAAAAGTTGCTGGAAGGAACCAACCAAACCACATAAGGTGAAGCCTGGTGCCATGGGTAAGGCACAATACAACTACTACTCACAATAGAAGTAGACAACGGACCTCAGAGAGCTAAGCTGTAGGAAGTATCAGGACTAGGGACTAGGTTACACTCAAGTCAGTGGGATTTCCACAGGCTAGAACATTTAGAGATACAAGTCTGCAAGAAAAGAGAGGAAATATTAAGTCTGGACTGCGTTCACCAACAGGAACTGGGGCCAATAACTTGGGTAAAGGAACAAACCTGAATGAAGCTCTATCATATAGACAGGCTTTCTGAGGATGAAGATCAGGAGGAAGTGTGAACTATTAATAAAAAATATATTTTATTGATTTTTTCATATTTTTCAGGTGCCTTATATTGTGGGATTTTTTAAAAGATTTTATTTATTTATTTATTTATTTGTCAGAGAGAGAGAGAGAGTGCACAGGCAGACAGAGTGGCAGGCAGAGGCAGAGAGAGAAGCAGACTCCAGGCCGACCAAGGAGCCTGATGTGGGACTCGATGCCAGGACCCTGGGATCATGACCTGAGCCGAAAGCAATGACTTAACCAACTGAGCCACCCAGGCATCCCCTTATATTGTGGTTTAATTTTAATTTATTTCTAAAATCATCTCCTTAACGTGGGTATAATTATTTCTGATAGCCAAAGATACTTGGACTTGAAGAAGGTAAGTAATTTCTCTTAAATTGTCAATAAGTATATGAGAGAGCTAGAAATTACAGTTGACTTCCCAGGGGAATTCTACAAAACATTTAAAGAAAAACTAATATCTATTCTTCTGAAGCTGCTTCAAGAAATAGAAATGGAAAGGAAACTTCCCAACTTTGTCTATGAGGCCAGCATTACCTTGCTCCTAAAACCAGATAAAGAACCCATCAAAAAGGAGAATTACAGGGCGCCTGGGTGGCTCATTTGGTTAAGCAGCTGCCTTCGGCTCAGGTCATGATCCCAGAATGCTGGGATCAAGTCCCACATCGGGCTCCTTGCTCAGCAGGGAGCCTGCTTCTCCCTCTGCCTCTGCCTGCCACTCTGTCTGCCTGTGCTCTCTCTCTCTCTCTCTGACAAATAAGTAAATAAAATCTTAAAAAAAAAAAAGGAGAATTACAGACCAATATCTCTGATGAACATAGATGCCAAAATTCTCACCAAGATACTAGCCAATAGGATCCAATGGCACATTAAAAGGATTATTCACCACAACTAAATGGGATTTATTCCTGTGCTGCAAGGTGGTTCAACATATGCAAATCCATCAATGTGATATATCACATTAATGAAAGAAAGGAGAAAAACCATATGATCCTCTCAATTGATGTAGAAATAGCACTTCACAAAATACAGCATCCTTTCTTAAAACTCTCTGTGGTATAGGGATAGAGGGAACATATCTCAATATCATAAAAGCCATCTACAAAAGCCCACAGAAGTTATCATTCTCAGTGGGGAAAAACTGAAAGCTTTTTCCCTAAGGTCAGGAACCTGACAGGAACACAATATGCCCACTCTCATCACTGTTGTTCAACATAGTAATAGAAGTCCTAGGCTCAGCAATCAGACAACAGAAAGAAAGAAAAGGCATTCAAATTGGCAAAGAAGAGTCAAACTCTCACTCTTCACAGATGACATAAAACTTTATGTGAAAAACCGAAAAGACTCCACCCCAAAATAGCTAGAACTCATACAGGAATTCAGTAATGTGGCAGGGTATAAAATTAGCACAGAAATCAGCTGCATTCCTATACACTAACAACGAGACAGAAGAAAGAGCAACTGAGGACTCAAACCCATCACAATTAGACCAAAAACCACAAGATACCTAGGAATAAACCTAATCAAAGAGATAAAGGATCTGTAGTCCAAAAACTCAGAATATTTATGAAAGAAATTGAGGAAGACATAAAGAAATGGAAAAAGCATTCCATGTTCATGGATTAGAAGAATAAATATTGTTATAATGTTTATGCTACCCAGAGCAATCTATACATCCAATGCAATCCTTATCAAAACACCATCAATATTTTTCACAGGGCTGGAACAAATAATCCTAAAAATTGCATGGAACCAGAAAAGACCTTGAATAGCCAGAGGAATCTTGAAAAAGAAAACCAAAGCTGGTGGCATCACAATGCCAGACTTCAAGCTATATTGCAAAGCTGTAATCATTAAGACAGCATGGTACTAGCAAAACAAAACAAAACAAAACAAAAAAAAAAACAAAAACAAAAACAAAAACAAAAACAGACACATAGATCAATGGAACAGAATAGAGAACCCAGAAATGGACCCTCAAATTTATGGTCAAATAATCTTTCACAAAGCAGGAAAGAATATCCAATGGAAAAGGATCCTCTCTTTAATAAATGGTGCTGGGATTGGGCGCCTGGGTGGCTCAGTGGGTTAAAGCCTCTGCCCTCAGCTCAGGTCATGATCCCGGGGTCCTGGGTTTGAGCCCTGCATTGGGCTCTCTGCTCAGCAGGGAGCCTGCTTCCCCTCCTCTCTCTCTCTGCCTGCCTCTCTGCCTACTTGTGATCTCTGTCAAATAAATTAAAAAATAATAATAAAAAAATGGTGCTGGGAAAATTGGACAGCCACATGTAGAAGAATGAAACTGGATCAGTTACTTATATGATACACAAAGAGAAATCCAAAATGGATGAAAGACCTAAATATGAGACAGGAATCCATCAAAATCCTAGAGGAAATCATAGACAGCAACCTCTTTGACCTCAACCACAGCAACTTCTTGCTAGACACATCTCCAAAGGGAAGGGAAACAAAAGCAAAAATGAAGTATTAGGACTTAATCAAGATAAAAAGCTTTCGCACTGCAAAGGAAACAGTCAAAAAAAACTAAAAGGTAGGGGCGCCTGAGTGGCTCAGTGGGTTAAAGCCTCTGCCTTCGGCTCAGGTCATGATCCCAGGGTCCTGGGATAGAGCCCCGCATCGGGCTCTCTGCTCAGTGGGGAGCCTGCTTCCTCCCCTCTCTCTCTGCCTGCTTCTCTGCCTACTTGTGATCTCCCTATCAAATAAGTAAATAAAATCTTAAAAAAAAAACTAAAAGGTAATCTACATATTTGCAAATGACATATCAGATAAAGGGCTAGTATCCAAGGTCTATAAAGAACTTAACACACAAAAAACAAATAATTCAGTCAAGAAGTGGGCAGAAGGCATGAACAAGCATTTCTCCAAAAAAGACCAACAAATGGCCAACAGACACCAGAAAAAGAAATGTTCAACATCACTTGATATCAGGGAAATACAAATCAAAACCACAATGAGATACCACCTCTCACCAGTAAGAATAGCTAAAATTAAGACAGGAAACAATAAATATTGGCAAGGATGCAGAGAAAGAGGAACCTTCCTACACCGTTGGTGGGAGTGCAAGCTGTTGCAACCACTCTGGAAAACAGTATGGAGGTTCCTCAAGAAGTTAAAAAATAGAGCTACCCTATGATCTAGCAATTGCACTACTAGGTATTTTCCCCAAAGATACAAATGTAGTGATCCAAAGGGGCACCCGCACCCCAAAGTTCATAGTGGTAATGTCCACAATAGTCAACTGTAGAGTGGTGAGGGTCATCAAAAGGAGAATGGACAAAGATGTGCCATACACACACACACACACACACACACATACACACACACCACATACATACATACACACATGCATATACATACGTACATATATATGCAATGGAATATTACTAAGCCATCAAAAAGGATGAATTCTTACCATTTACATTGATGTGGATAGAACTAGAGGGTATTATGCTAAGAAAAATAAGTCAATCAGAGAAAGACAATTATCATATGATTTCACTCATATGTGCAACATAAGAAACTGGGCAGAGGACCATATGGGAAGGGAAGGAAAACAAAATAGGAAGTTAGCAGAGAAGGGGGGAAAAAACCATGAGAGAAACAAACTGAGGGTTGCTGGAGGGGACAATGGGTGGGGGAATGGGGTAACTGGGTGATAGTCATTGAGGAGGGCATGTGATGTGATGAGCACTGGGTGTTATATGAAACTGCAACTTTTGTAGCTACATGGATGGGACGGGAAGAGATTAAGCTGTGTGAAATAAATCAAGCAGAGATAGTCAATTATCATATGGTTTCACTTATTTGCAGAGCATAACAAATAACACAGAGGACATGGGGAGATGGAGAGGAGAAGGGAGTTGAGGGAAATTGGGTGGGGGAGATGAACCATGAGAGACTATGGACTCTGAAAAACAACCTGAGGGTTTTGAAGGGGTGGGGGGTGGGAGGTTGGGGGAGCCAGGTGGTGGGTATTAGGGAGGGCACGTATTGCATGGAGCACTGGGTGTGGTGTAAAACTATGGATTCTGTTATGCTGAAAAGAAATGAAATAAAAAACAAAACAATAAAAAAAAAACACTAATAGAGAGAGAGAGCTAGAAATTCAAAATCAGTTCTGTTCTATGCCGTAGTGTTTTTTCCACTGTATCAGTGACCTTGTAAACTATATTCAAGGTATTCAGAACTTCATTTCTTAGTCTAGAGTATTCTGGGGACAGATCTGTGTCCCCAGATGGAGGAGTTAAATGGTGAAAGCCATAGGGAAGAGCTAAAGTCAAGAGTTTTTCTGGGTCTTAAATCCCTTTTGGGATCTGACCATCTTTCTTTCCATTCCGGCCCTGGGTAGGCTTCTTCCCTTGAATAACATTAATTGTGTAAATGTCACTAAAAACGTACATTCCTTATTTGCCCCCAAAAGCCCAACTTTTGTTCTCCAGCCCATCTCCCTTCCCACCTTGACTTTCTGTCCTTACCTTCTATGAAAGTCAAGTCCTGGTCCCATCTGAGTGCTTCTCTGAAGACAAGTCACTGGACTGTGTTTCATTAAATGAAATCATCCAAGCAGAGTAAAGGAATCATATGCTATCAGGGAAATGTTCCCCTGGTGATGGTATCAGGGCAATCCATCACCAGGAGGGAGTCTCATGGCAACATAACTTACCTCATATGCATGACCTGCACTACCATCTCCCCAAGTTCTACTAATACCCATTATTCTTATTGATAAACCCCCCTTTATATACTCCAGTGGATTTTGTCAGACACAACCAATCACATTCAGAAAAATGAGTAAATATTTACCCAATGTATTGACTATGTAGTCTGAGAAATTTGATATAAATAAATTCTATATCAAAATAAATCAGAATATTACAAACCAAAGTCTTCACCTGGTTTTAGTGAAAGTGAAGGAGATTGAAATGTGAGAAAAAAACAGTCTCATTTTAGCCTTACAGTAGCCCCATGAACTCAATATCATTATCCCCATTTTGTTAGTGGAAACACTGAGGCAAAGAGAAGTCTATGAAAATTAGCCAAACTCCCAATAACTTTAAGTGACAGAAAAGGATCTAAAACAGGTGTAACTGACATCTGTCCATTGTTTTCCATTGTTTCGTCTCAAGAAACTAATTCATGAAGTTAAAAAAATCACTTAATTATATTTTAAAGAGAGGATACTTCCTTAGATATTATCTAGCACAGGTTCACAAACACAGAGCTTCTGCTTTATGGCTGAAGAAGCTTAAATCCATAGAGGTGCAGTAATCTGCTGAGGGTGTAAGCCCATGCCAACCTGGGAACAGAATTTACAGCATTCAGTGCTCATTGTGCTGTGCTGCCCAGCGTCCTTTTCAGGACCAAGGCACTTATTTCCTGTCTTAGGAGTGTGGGATACTGTGCTTTATCTAACAACTAAGCAATGAAGAAAACCATCTTGCCCAAAGCCTTCCGTGGGAGTAGCCAACACCCAATGACTGTTCAATGAGTGGCCACAAAATCCTGACCACCTTGTTTCAAATCCCAGCTCCAGACTCTCTGCATGATCTACTGACCCCCTGGTTCAATAGCATCATAGTCCAACCTCCTCCTCTGTCTGATTGTCACTATCTTACTTCTTGAGAACAGGAGCACTTCTCAATAGACTTCCTGCACACAAATTTCTGTCTCAGAGTCAGGTTCCCACGAGTCTATTCTAAGACAGCTGATATCTGGAGCAGGGCCAGAAAGCCAACTCTAAAATGGGGTTTGGGAGCATATGGATCACTAGCTGGTCAGCAACGAGTGCTCCATCTCTCACAGCCAAGAGCTACCTGCATTCTGAAACAGCCCAGCTGCTGAAAATTCTCAAGTGGGACTGGGGTTCCATAGCCAAAGAAGGGAGTTCACTGGCTGGTTTCCAGATAAAGTAGTGTTTTTAAGGATTATGGTCACTGATAGGTATTGTTGAGGGCAACAGCTTACTTATGGATGCATTAAAACAAGCTAGTGAAAGCATGAGGATGACTAATCGCCAATTTAAGAAGACCACTTTTGCAGCATATAAAGGGACTTCAACTGCTCCAGACAGAAGGCTTAATTACAAGGGCCTCATATTCCCTAAGGTTAGCTTAAAACCAAAAACTGGTCAAAAACGACCTTGATTCCGGGGCGCCTGGGGCTCAGTAGGTTAAAGCCTCTGCCTTCGGCTCAAGTCATGATCTCAGGGTCCTGGGATCAAGCCCCACATCGGGCTTTCTGCTCAACAGGGAGACTTCCTCCCCCACCTCTCTCTCTGCCTGCCTCTCTGCCTACTTGTGATCTCTGTCTGTCAAATAAATAAATAAATAAATAAATAAAATCTAAAAAAAAGAAAAGAAAGAAAAGAAAAGCAACGTTGATTCTGGACAACTCTAAGGACAATGCCATCTCCAGAACACCCTACAAGACTGGGGTTGCCACTGCCTCCTGGGGCAACCTCTCCGTGGCTCAGTCCTACTTCCCTCCCCCACCCCCACCTCTGTGGCAGAAGTTGTTCTCAAGAACATTCCCCAACAGACTTACCACGCACACCTCCTATCATGCCTGAAACCCAACCTATAGTGGCATATGTTTTAATGATAAAAGCCAGACTTCAGCAATAGACAGGTATGGATTCAAACTCCCTCCAAGCTGTATAACCGGGGGGACATGACTGAACTTGTCAGAGCCCCCAGCCTCTCAATAAAGATGGATGGGACCAAGTCACTCAAAAAAAATGTGCAATCCTCTTGCCAGCTATTGTTCTTCCCCATCGTCAGCATTGTTGCAGACCATGAAGGCGGAGACTTTAGAGGAGTGTCTACAGACCCTAGGAGACATTCTCACAGCATTAGCGATGGAGCCAAAAGTCTGGCATGAGCTCCAGGGTTCACCATCTCATCTCAGTAGAGGAGTACGGAAGAGTGAAGGTGAGAATCAGAGACATCATGCTTTGAGCTTCTTTGCTGTGATTTCGGATAAAGTGGAATTTGTACCCCCTGCTGCTGACATACTGATACTGATGGCATAATTTGAGATGAGTCCAATCCGTTGAACTTATCTCAAATTAGTCCATCATATCTTTGTAAAAGTGATTTCATAATTTCTCAAAAGACTATAAATTGACTGCTAGCAAGTCACGTTTGGACTTCCATCCCACCCTTCAGGAGATGAAGCACGGGAACGAGAGCCCTGAACCCAGCCGCCCCTGAGCACGGAAATGCTCCCCGTACAGCTGCTTCCGCAGCCTTCTAGTCTGCCTATTCTTACCCCTCATCTTTCCCCCACCTACTATAGCGTATTTTTGGAGACATTGCAAGTTGTTTCAACATTGCAATAATTAAAGAGCAATCACTGAGAAAAAGCAAACAAATTAAATCCAAATGCATGTGGGATGTGGCACATTAGGAGGCTGTTTCTAGTTGGCAGACAAGAATTTATTTTTAAAGTTACAAGAATGTGTTTTCCAACTTGGTTCTCTCACTACCCAAAGGCCCTGGGAGTCTTGCAATGAGGGCTGCATTTACCCCCTTGTAGGAAATCCCTTGGGACAGATGCTGGCTGCAAACTTCAAATGAACTCATCAAATTAATCATGCCACATGGTCTTGAGACAAATACAAATGCAAAAATATTGCTGTGTTCTCAAGAAGTCAGACTCAGCTCAAATATACCAGGGAGGTCATGTGACCCAGTGCAGAGGATTCCAGCCAGGAAGTCAGGTGAACTGGAGGCAGTGTGGTAAAGCACGAAAAATCTAGATTTCAGGGTCAGGAAGGCATAGAGCTTAAAATCAGACTTTGCTCTCTATAAAACCTTTTTTTGTGTTGTCTTTTTTGCACTAAGCCATTTGCTATATCTGACTCTCTTGATATTTGCCTGGAGAAATACAGAAAAAACAAATTCTAAACCAAAGTTTATAAACTTGGTGAGTTGTGTATCATGACAGTAAAAGCAACTAAATTGTAATTATTAAAAAATTTTTAAAAATCTCTCTTTATGCTGATTTCAATGCACTAAATGTGTATCCAGCTATCCTTAACATGGGGACAAGAAAGATTTTTTAAAAGTGCATTTAATTCAGGAGAAATGGGGATTGTAAGTAACACTCTAGTTTATGACATCTTAATTTTCCTCTATGACTTGATGGATTTGAGGAGAAAGAAGAACATTGGTGGATATGGTTGAAATTGTAATCTATTATATTTTTTAAAGTTTTCCCCTAATTAAAATGGAAATGGATGTCCCAATGCTGAAGAAAAAAATCACTTTCCATTATAAGAACCAGAGACCAATTGTCAAGTTAGCATTTGCACCTGTCAAAAGCCACTAAGGGCCAGATGACTGGAAAGTCACAGGGTGGCAAGAAACCAGCCCATGCAGGACAGTCCTTCCTTTACAAGTATGTTTTCTTGAGTAAGAAATAACTTGCTCAATGTCACGTTAATGCTGTCTCTCTCCCCCACAATATGATGGGCGAACAGTATAATTATTATAGTGATAGAGGTAAACGCGGATAAGGAAGTTAAGCATAATTATTTTGACTATGTAAAATGTGAAAAGGAGCCTATTGTATGTTAATAAGTCAACGAAGAAAAACTGCCTGTTCGTTTTGAGCTGAGTGTCTATAACATGGAATTGTGTGTCGTAGGTTATATTTCTCTCTGACTAACATACTGTATTTCATTAGAAATTGGGGAATTCAGCAAAGGCAAACTGTATCTGCAAGTGGCTAACACAATCTCTAAAAGGAAACAAAACTTCAATAATAATAATTGAAACCATTAATAAATGTATAACGTAAATCTTTTATTAAGGTAGTAATTATTGACAAGTAAGGTGATCTTGTCAATAATGAAGAGCTTTATGTAAGGCCTTGGGCTGAGTAAGGGACCTTATGCCATTTGAGCCTGCTAACAAATCTAAATGAGGTGGTAAAAAAGAATTATAATCTTTATCCTACAAATAAAAGGTGATGGGGCAAAGAGTGAATAGGTAATTGACACGTCAGCTCATAACTCACAAAAGACGGAGCTGGTGTTCAGGCCTGTGAGGGCTGACAACGCAGTGAGAGTGCTAGTCTGAAGGTGGGTGTGAATGGGAGGTGGTGTTTGTGGTTGAGCCTCTGGTTGTACCTAAATTTGAAGCTTCCTATTCTGCCCTTTCTGTAAGAATCCCTGGGTTTAGCTGGGCCCATAACCACTCAAAGAATGGACGTCATGTCCAAATTCCCTTGCAGCCAGGTGTGAGCATGTGATGAGTATCTGGGCACAGAAAGTCATAGATATGGTGTGACACCCTTCCAGGCTAGGTTGTGCCTTCAGAAAGGATGGTCTGGCCTTAGCCTTCCCTCCCACACTTCTCTTCCCATTGCCGTTGCACACCCAAAGCTTTTAAATCACTCCCTTCTGTCTCTCCCTGTCCACAGAGCTGAAGATCCCTAGGTGTGACAGCTGCTGGAAGTCTCCACCCAAGCATCCTCTGTGAACATCTTATTTCAGCCTGCCCCAAATCAGCTGATGAGACATCAACCAGCCCACCTTTCCTCCATTATCCTCCTTCATAAAGCAGCCCTTTCTGAGGTCACCTTGGAGACATGGCGCGGAGCAGGGAGGGCTACGTGCAAAGAAAAGACCTGAGGAGTGGAAGGGGTGGTGGGACACCAAACTTCCCAAATGCAGAGTTACCCCCAGAAGCAGGCTACACCTGAAAGATGAGCAATGGCTCTCTGCTCGGAGTCAGTCCCAGTTCTTACACATTAGGCAAGTCACTGGCTTCCCAGTCTGAGAGGCTGATTACCTGTCTGCTCCCCCTTTGGAGGTTGTCTCTCCCCACCTGTCAGTGACCTCAACCAATAGAATCACTCATATCTGCAGTATGATTTAGCAATTTACATAAATAAATAAATAAATCGTGTACATTTGTGTCTCTCTCTTTTTTAATGCCTTTTTTTTTACAAACCTGAATCTATTTCAGGCCCATCAATGAGATCCTTTGGTGGTGTGAATTTTCCAGTCATTACGCATGAGTAATGGACTCAGGTCTACTTCCATTTTATTTTCTTTACACTAGGTAAAACATCTCCCAGTGTAGATCAAAGTCCTTTTTCCTGAGCTGGTACCTTTAGCTGTGTCCCATCCATCAGATGAGTGGATGTTGCTAACACAGATATTACCAAAAACAAATAAGCAAAAACATTTGCAGCTATGTTATTTCATCGAAGTACAGGATGTTCCTTAGGGAACCCTTCAAAATTATCTTTTTCTTGCCCACAGTCTTCTCTCTTTTTTTCTTCTCAACCATCTACTAAAAAACTTGTGTTTTATTTTTGTTTTTTGTTTTGTTTTTTGGGTTTTTTTTTAACTGATCAGAAAATGATCTTCTTCTGTTGTTATCTCACCGTGAACCTTGCTGCCTTCACACCTAGAGCTCATAAAGGAGATCCCTCTATCACAAGAGAAAGCCATTTTGATCATTTGAGAGATGAGGGAGGTGGCCCAAAGCAAGATGGGCCAAGACCATGGGAGGGACAACATGGTGTCACAAGACAGAGCATTTTATTCCTGTTTCAGGGGCCATCATTTCTCAGTGCCTGAAAAGGGGTGGCTGGGAGAGGAATGGCCTGGTGCAGCCATGCCACTGGAAGGTTCCAACTCTGAACTTCCCCCTGATGTCATCCAGCGCATCCCTTCCCCCCTAAGCTCCAGGGCCTGAGTTACTGATACAGGTTATCACCAAGGTCCCCCGGTACCTTCACATGTGTGAGCCCCCACTCTGCCTATACCTTAAGCATTCTAGTTCCTCACCAATTTGCCCAAGTGATTCATATTTATTTCTCTAAAGATCCACTTTCTCATCTGCACAAAAATTAGATAGTCGTTAAAATCCTAGGTATAGGGAATTTACAAGGATCTCTGAGTGCTCTAGAGGCCCCCATGGGAGAGTTGGCCTATAACACACGGTTTTCAACACACTGCCTCACAGTTGAGCTGTGTGACCTTAAAGTACTTAATGTATCTGAGCATCATGGTTTTTTTTTTTCAATTTATTTATTTGTCAGAGAGAGAGGGAGAGAGAGCGAGCGAGCACAGGCAGACAGAGTGGCAGGCAGAGGCAGAGGGAGAAGCAGGCTCCCTGCCGAGCAAGGAGCCTGATGTGGGACTCGATCCCAGGACGCTGGGATCATGACCTGAGCCGAAGGCAGCCGTCCAACCAACTGAGCCACCCAGGCGTCCCAGCATCATGGTTCTTATCTGTAAAGTGGAAATAATTTTTTTAAAAATAATAACTTGGGCATCTTAAGGACCAAGCAAGCTAATCTTTGAAAAATACTCAACACAGAGACCCCTGGCTATCTCAGTTGTTGGAGCCTGTGACTCTTGATCTTGGGGTCTTGAGTTCAAATCCCACATTGAGCCTACAGCTTACTTAAAAACAAAAACCAAAACAAACAAACAAACAAACAAACAAAAACTTAAAACAGGGCTTGGCATACAGTCAGTACAAACTAATGGAAGTTATGACCAGTGGATGATCAGTATAATGCTAACATTATTTATGCTTTCCTAATTAGAGATTATTCCAGAGAGAATACTGGCTAGGATAGTTCAGAACAACAACAGAAACAATACACACACACATCATTTATAGACATACATATGTTACATATATAAATACACACCCACTCACATCTACTCTAATTATTTCATTCCAGTTGCCCTCCTAGTGGTATTACTGTTGTCCTCTTTGACCCCCACAGTAACTTTAGGGTAGAGACAAACATGTCTTTCCTGACTGACAGATCAGCAAACTGAGGGCGGGGAAAACTGTATTTCTAGCTATTCCCATGACTGGTTGGCAGCAAGATCCTGGCAAACTTCCAGATCTCTCAGTTTTTCCTCACCACCAGACAGTAGTACTGAGACAAATTTCCAAGAGCATCAATTCATTCATTGGAGTATAAAGGAAAAGAAAGCCGCAGCGGCAGCCTATCTTCTTCTGAGGCAGGAGAATTGGACGTACACACCCTCCATGACTAGCCTGGGCTGGAGGTTAGAGAAGTAACTGCCCTTCATAATTCACACACAGAAGTGATGAAAAATAATCCCTGATTATCTAGAGCAAAGAAAGAGAGTAATTTATAGCCAACCATGAATACTTAATCATAAGGCCCAGTGACGTTGTTCATATTAACAAACCAAAACAAACCAGCTGTAAATCACAGCCAACTTCAACATGGCATCGGGAAGATAAATCAGGGGGGCCTGGCGCGGAGAGTCTGTCTGTGAAGCAGCCTATTAATAAGTGGCAGCCCTCCACCCTGCCCTTCCCGCCGCACCCAGGCCACAACCACGGCCGCCCAGTAATGAGGGTAGCAGGACTGCACATTTTATAACCGGCAATTAGAGCTCCACAGCAATCCCAAACACATTAATTACTCCTAAAAGGCCCCAGGTTGTCTTTCTGTTCATTTTCCAGTGGATAAATTCTCTATGAGGCAACAAGTCAAGTAAAACTTTGGTAATTGACACTGCCCAGGGACCAGAGTCTGAGTTAGTGAGAAGTGCACATTTCACATCTACAATCAAGGAAATGTGTTGCTTGTGCTTCTGAGAACACAGGGTAATTGGAAGTAGATTAGCAAAGGCTTCGAGTCACTGTGTATATTGGAAAGCAAAAGGAAAAAATCTATTTTTACCTAAATATTATTTTACCATCGTTTTTTAGATCTGTTTTAATAAGAGGGTAAGATTATTATTTATCAGGGGTATAGCAATTATGTGCAAATAGTACTACAAATGATTTGGAAATTTTTTTATAAAAACTTTTTCGATGTTTTTCTTCCATATTTACCTCTAAAAGTCCTTCAACATTATATAATCTGCTTAAATTAACCAGCTTCTGTGTCTTGAGTAACCGTCAGACCAGGCTTTTTCCAAATTAGTTCTTCCTCCATAAGAACATTCAAACTAATGTGATCAGATACTGTATATTTCTCCTCTCTGCCTTTCTTTGCCCTGGTCTACACTTACTCTCTCATCATTTGATTAAGTCCTGTGGGTCCTGACATAGTTGCTTCCTTTTAAGATCTGTTAGGACATATTTATTGTCTGTCCATCCAAAAAGATCCCCTGCTTCTTCTCACCTACTTGTGCTGCGTATGAACCCAGTTCTCTTTAAGTGAGTATAGTGGATTGATATAGGATATTGATATAGGATATAGGCAGATTGCTTGCTGCCTTTTCTTTCAACATCCTTCATCCAAATACATCACACATTGTAAGGCAGCAGGCAGAGGTCCTCACTCTCCAGATGTCCCATTTATCCTCTACTGTTGCACACGTGGGTGGCAGCATCTGTACCCAGAAGACAAAGAGAGCACCGGGAGATGACTTGGTCCCCTTCCCCAAGATTGCACAATCCTCAACAGATGGTCAGATGCATCTCAATGAACTAGCATGTATGGAGCATGGGCACCAAGGAGGGAGTCAGGACATCAGAACATTTATACCTCAAAACAATCCTCCAAACCAGGTAGTTCCAGCATTTGGCAGATGAATAGTTGAGAATTGCAATAATGACCCACTTATTCAAGATGTCATGGTTAGTACCCAAGTTGGGATTTAGAACCAAGTCCACCTGAATTTAAACCCCATAAGGAGAGAGACATTTAATCTGCTGAGTGTCCATCAGAAATCCAATTCTATCTCAATCCTAGGGAAATCTTTCTGAAGTATGTCAGATAACCTTTGCTCGCAAGGAAGTAAAGAAGGGAGAACACAGGTGGCCCTCTTTTCAGGCTGAGGACACAACTAGTGTCAAGGAGTCACTCATTACCAGAGGCTGTAGAAGGAGAAGGTATAGGAGATGTGAGATGGCTCCTAACAACATGAAAATGGCTACTTTAAAGTAAATTCCTAAAATCAGTTTCCTATGTTTTAACTTTTTTCCTTAGGGTAAAGCTTCAGACAGAATGAATGGAGACTTTGCGGAGTATCCCATATAAAGATCTGTTCCTTTGAACAAGAAAGAATAAAAAGATAAAGTTATATATGATAAAGTTTGTAATAAAGTAGTTTTGTTTTCAAAATATGTTTCAAATTAAAATTTATCAAAATTTTATCAAAATAAAATAGACAAGATCACTTGGGCTCAGCCACTTCTCACTAAAACTTTGAGATAATAGTACCTGTTATATGTATGTTGTTGGGTAGATAAAAAGAGATAATGTATAGGAAATGTCCCCCCTCTAGCTGGCATAGAGCTTATGCCTAGTGAATAAGTGCCTTATGCTTTATAAACAAATTATTTCCTCCTTCCTCCTTTTTATTTCCCTGCAACTAAAAAATCATAGAAACGTCAATAGACCCAAATTCAAATCTTAGGTTGGGAAGGAATAGACACATGTTATTGTGGAAAGATCTGGATTTTTAACTAGCTCTGTCCCTTAGGACATCTATTCTCAGAGAAAAAAATAAGAGCAATAACTCCTAACACAAAGGATTGTATATATAAAATGTCTGGTGAGTGCCTGGCAGACCATTTCCTACCTTTCTGACTTGAACAAATGATGTTAATAATTTACATTCAATTTTCTTACATTCATTTACTATAAAGATTATTAAGCAGCTTCTCTGTGATGATGCTGGGAATATAACCATATGCAGATGGGTAAAGTTCATGGCCTCATGAAATTACAATCTAGTGGGATAAGCCATAAGAAACAAGTAGTCAAAATGATGTAAGGCAGTGATTCAAGTTGTCAATAAAATAATCAGAATGAGGTAAAAGGAGTCAGTTGGGAGCAATGCTGCTTGCGGATCCCTCTGATTCTGATCCTGGGACTGTTTCTGGATATGCCATTGGAACTTGAACCCCAGGATCCTTGGACCATGGGAGTGTTCTCAGTCCACACCGCCTGCCCATTGGCCCTGTAATCTAACCTGGACAGTGAAGGATGGCAAGCTGGAATGAAAGGAGCTCAAACTTTGGTGGCAGAAGTTCAAGGTCTCATTTTGTTTTATCCTCTCCATGCAGCAGGAAATGAAGCACACAACCCCCACTCTGGGCCTCTCTTCTCTTGTCTGTGTGGCAAATATTTTTGAAACCCCAAGTTTTCAAAATTCAAAAAACCCCAGGTTTTAATGGATTTTTTGTTGTTGTATTCCCATAATTTATCTTCCCATAATCAGGTGGCTACAGAAATTCTTCTTAAATTTTGTGTTTAAGATTAGGTTTAACAAGGAATCTTGTTAAAATGCTGGTTTTGATTCAGTAGGTGTGGGATGGGGTCTGAGGTCCCCCCATTTCTAACAAGACTTGGATGATGCTAATCTTCTCTTCCAAAGACCAAGCCCTGATAACATGGAGCCAGACTATTCTCCATGTGTATTATTTAAGGAAGGGGATGATGGCCCAGAGAGCAAAAGGTGGGGAGATGGTAGTAGGAATGGTGATGACCATGGTGCTTCTTGTGGTGGTCATAGTGACAGTAATGCCTGCAGTGGTGATGATGGGGACAGTAATGGTGGTGGTTGTTGGGAGGGAGGTGGTAATGATAGTGGTGGTAATGGTGATGACAATAATGCCCATGGTGGTGATGGTGATGATGCAGACAGTGATTGTGGTGGTGGTGGGGATGGGGACATTGATGGTGGTGGCACTGGGGACAGAGGCGGTGCTGGTAGTATTTATAGTATTTATTCCTGGTAATGGTTTGGCATAGAAAGCCTCCGGACCATCCATGGACAGTCTTGACAAGAACCAGCTTAAGATCCTCATGTGGCCAAAACACAATAAATCATATATCTGTTGCATCCATAAAATGGGCACAATGAGCCCTTATACTCATAGTTATATTTTTTCACATTATGGGAGCTAATGCCTATTGCAGAACTTGAAGAAATAAAAGTCTGTATAGTGGGGTGCCTGGGTGGCTCAGTCGGTGAAGCTTTGGCTCAGGTCATGATATCAGAATCCTGGTGGAGCCCCCAGGCTCTCTTTCCAATAAATGAAAAAATAAAATCTTTTAAAAAGGCTGTATACATGATATTATAATAAATCTGTAAGCCAAAATCATGGAGAATCTTTGCTTATTTCACTGATGTAAGGGCCTACTTAATCAGAGGGAGCCATTTTGTTGTTTATGCAGTAAACTTAGATTGACCCTATGCAGTAAACTTAGATTGACCCTGCCCCTCCCAGAGGAACTTACTTGCAAAGCCCAGATACAAGGGTGGGTCAGGCCAGGTAGAGACATCCAATCAGTGGGGCACACATATATCTACTAGGATGAATTATAATTCAACTGGCCGCCCGTGTGTGACCTAACATGACTGTGCAGTTTACTCTATGTATTGCAATCTCATTGGCCACCTATGTATAGCCAGGCTCAACCACTTTTATAGAACTTTTATAGAAAAGTTAGTCTGTGAGGCTCTTGCAAAGAGTCGCCTCTTTGCAACAGATGGCCCTGACCAGTCAGTTTGATTCTTAATGCTGGCACGAAATAAAACTTTGCTTGACCTTCACTTTGTATCAGTCTCACTCCTTTGATTACGGACCCTAACACTGGGGGCTCGTCCGCGATCAAATGACAAGAACTGAGCCAGCATCAGAATTTCTGGGAAAGCCTCTGGAGTTAAGATCTTGGGATCCTGTCTGTCTGGTTGCAGAGCTCCAGGGTATGGCCCACTGGGGAGAAGCTGGATGCAGCCATGCTCCCCAGGGCTGCAGTGGATGCAGGGATGCCACATCCCTCCACTGGTAGATCGATGTGGGGTTTGAGTCCCCCTGGGCGGTCGTGGGGTTCGAGTCCCCCTGGGTGATTGAAAGATCAAGAAAGTCCCCACCAGTGGCAGGTTAAGGACCACTGGGCCTGCGGTTGTCTTTGTTTTGTCCTTTTGTTGTGTGCCGTGCTGTTTGTTGTGTTTACAGGAACCCAGAAAGTCCCCACCAGCAGCAGGCTCTGGATGAGGATCACTGGGCCTGCAGCTGTCTTTGTCTCGTTTTTTGTTGTCTGTTGTGTTGTTTATTGTGTTTGGAGAAATGGGGCAGCCAGTGGGGAGTAAGGGACTTGTGACACCCCTAAATCTTGCTCTCCAGCATTTCAAGGATTTTCAAGGTAAAGCCACCCAGTCAGGTGACAAGGTTTACCCGGGAAAACTAAAAACACTCTGCCAATTAGAGTGGCCCACTTTCTCCATGGGGTGGCCGCCAGAAGGAACGTTTGCCTTGGCTCAGCTCTACTCTACCCAGAGTGAGGTCTTCGATCTCCATCAAGACCAAATACCGTACCTCATGGTCTGGTGATATCTGATAGAAGAGCCACCATCATGGCTCAAGTCTCACCTTCCCCTTGCTAACAAAACCATCTCTCTCCCTCTAAAGCAGGTCAGAATGGAAAGATGAGGGGGAACCAGGGAAGAAGACCGTTCTACCTCCGTCAGATGTGAAGGTTGTAGAATTCTCCCCCCCTCTTTTATCTGTCCCCTAAACCTGACTCTTGGTCCCGAGACACCCTTCCCAGTCCACCTCATAACAGTCGGGGTCCACCTATGGGACCACCAAGCAGAAAGACCACCCTGATCTTTCCCCTTTCCCCTACCCGCCTCTGCCTCCCTTTACCTCACCGATGCTGCCTCTCCATGAGGTTGTTCCATCAGATGGGAGAGGTCACCCCCACCTAACCTATATCCCTTTCTCCTCTTGACATCTGTAACTGGAAGGCCCAACACAAATCCTTTTCTGTCCACCCTCAGAATTTAATTAATCTCTTGGAGACTGTCTTTATTACCCACCAGCCCACCTGGGTGGATATTCAACAGCTCCTTATGGCTCTCTTTAATGCAGAAGAGAGGGATTGCATCATTCGAGAAACCCATAAGGTGATAAGTGAGAGACTTGGTGAGGACCTCGATCCCCGGCAGATGGAAGACTACTGCCCAAGGGAACCCCCTGACTGGGGACCAAGCTCCGATGAAGGTAAGGAGAGCCTACGTTTCTACTGCCAGGCCCTACTAGGAGGTCTCCGTGCAGCTGCAAGGAGACCCATAAATTTATCTAAAATTAGTACGATGACTCAAGGTAAGAATGAGTCTCCAGGAGCTTTCCTAGAAGGGCTTATTGAAGCCTATAAAATGTATAGCCTGATCGACCCCGAGGCACCTGAAAATCAGAGGGCAGTGAATCTTGCTTTTGCCAGTCATTCAGCCCCAGATAGAAGGAGGAAACTTCAGAAAATTGAAGGATTTGAAGGGAAGAATCTGACTGAGTTAGTGGGAATAGCAGAAAAGGTGTTTAACAACAGGGATGCACAAGAGGATGAAAAACAGACAAAAACCTGGTTAAGGTTTTGGCATTACATGAGGCGGGAAGGAGATAGGGGGAAAGCGGTCAATGGAAAAGGGAAAGGCAGGTAGGGGATGGTAAATGGAAGGAAAAGCCTAAGTACAGAGGAGGCAGGCTGGAAGACTTAGATTTAGATCAGTGCTCTTACTGTAAGGAAAAAGGACATTGGGCCAAAGAGTGCCCCAAAAGGAAGATGGCAATGCTGGCCACCAGAGACTGAAGGGGGCGTGGCTTGGAGCCCCTCCCTGAACCTCAGGTAAAAATTGAAGTGGAGGGGAAGTCAATTGATTTTTTTGGTGGACACAGGAGCCCAATTTTCATCATTACTTAAACCTATGTGAAAACTATCTGGAGAGGAAGTCTGGGTACAAAGAGCAAATGGCACAGAGAGACATAAATGGACAACAGAGAGGACTTTAAATTTGGCCTCGGGAGTAGTTAAACACCAATTTTTGGTCCTCCCTAATGCCCCGCATAACTTGATGGGAAGAGATCTCCTCCACTAGTTACGGGCTGGCATTCAGCTCTCAGAAGGAGACATGACTGTAACCTTGGGACAACCCACTGTGCAGGTGCTTATGGCAGCAGTAGATGAATACCTCCTTTACAAGCCAGTCTCAAAACCAGAGGAGACAAAGGGGGGGGAGCCTTCTCCAAACCCTACAGGTCGAGTTTCCCGAAGTCTGGACAGAAGGGAAGCCCCCTGGCTTGGCCAAGGGACAGCCTCCAGTGGTGGTACAAATAAAAGCGATGGCTATGGCTGTTCACATCTGGCAGTACTCCCTCCCTCAGGAAGCAAAGGAAGGGATCAGAAAACACATTAACCGCCTCTGAGGAGACAGGATCCTAGCTCCTTGCAAATCTCCATGGAACACACCTTTACTGCAGGTCAAAAAGGCCGAGACTGGGGAGTACTGGTCCGTTCAGGACTTGCAGGAAGTTAATAAACGGGTTGAAGATACCCACCCGATGGTGTCTGACCCCTATACCCTACTCTCCCTCCTGGGCCCCAGAATAACTGTGTATACTGTCTTAGATCTCAAGGATGCATTTTTCTGCATAACTTTAGCAAAGGAATCTCAGCCCCTTTTTGTTTTCGAGTGGTTCGCCCCACAGGAAGGATTCCAAGGCCAGCTCACCTGGATAAGACTTCCCCAAGGATTCAAGAATTCACCCACTATCTTCAATGAGGCCCTACACGAAGATCTGTGTGAGTACAGAATCTCCAATCTTGGAGTCACTCTGTTACAGTATGTTGATGACTTGTTGGTAGCCACTGAGGACTATGAATCATGATTGCGGGGGACAAGAGCTCTCTTACAGACTCTGCAGGAAAAAGGGTACTGGGTGTCAGCAAGGAAAGCACAGCTCTGTCAGAGCCACACCACTTATCTAGGTTTTTATCTCCATGAGGGAGTGCGTTCACTGAGTCCAGGAAACAGGTGATCACCCAATACCCCCGCCCTACCATGTCCTGACAAGTGAGGGAGTTTCTTGGGATGGTGGGCTACTGTAGGCTGTGGATACCTCGGTTTGTGCAGATTGCCTGACCTCTCTATAAACTGGCAAAAGGGGGGCTCACTATGATAGAGTGGACAGCTGAGGGAGAAGGAGCATTTCGGGAATTACAAACAGCCTTACTGAGTGCCCCAGCGTTGGCCATCCCAGATGTTACCAAGCCCTTCCACTTGTATGTGGATGAAAAAGCAGGGGATGGCCAAAGGAGTTTTGACTCAGACTCTGGTGCATTGGCAAAGGCCAGTAGCCTATCTTAGCAAGAAACTAGATCCAGTAGCGGCTGGGTTCCCCCCGTGCCTCTGCATAATTGCTGCCATGGCCCTCCTGGTCAAGGATGCAAGTAAATTAACTTTGGGTTAAAATCTCATCTTGACCACCACTCACGCTGTCGAGGGCCTTCTCCGGACTCCACCCGACCAATGGATGACAAACGCCCAAGTGATGGGGTATCAGGCCCTCCTCCTCAATGAACCAAGAGTGACCTTCCAGCCCCCTGTGGTGCTAAATCCAGCCACGCTGCTACCAGAGGAGCTGGTTGACCATCCACACGATTGCGGGGAGGTCCTAACCCAAGTCACAGGAGTAAGGCTGGACCTCAGAGACATTCCCCTTCCGGATGTGGAGATGACTCTGTTCACAGACGGGAGTAGCTACATGGTCGATGGAAAGAGGTATGCAGGGACTGTGGTGGTTTCCCCTGAGCAGGAACTCTGGATGGCAGCCCTGCCACATAGAACATCGGCGCAAAAAGCAGAGCTGATTGCACTCACCAAGGCACTGCAGATGGCCAAAGTTAAAACCGCCAACATCTATACAGACAGCAGGTAAGCCTTTGCTACTCTCCATATATATGGGGCTATTTATAAAGAAAGGGGCCTATTAACAGCAGAAGGAAAATGAATTAAAAACAGAGGAGAAATATTGGCTCTCCTCTAGGCTATTTGGGACCCAAAAGAGGTGGCCGTTATGCATTGCCCTGGACACCAAAAGGGACTGATCTGATTTCAAAAGACCAGCTAAATCTGATCTGCTAAACCAATTAGCAGATCAAGCCACAAAGCAAGCAGCCCAAGAAGCAGTGCAAGAGCTGGTTACACTCCCGGCTCCAGCCCTACCAGAAAAACCAAACTATTCAGAAGAAGATTTAAAGTATTTACAAAAATGAGCTAAATTAGACCGTGAAGGGGATTGGGATTGGGCTAAGACTAAGACAGGAAAGTTAATTCTTCCTCGAAGACTAAGTAAGAAGTTAGTAGATCAGATACATCAGGGTACTCATTTGGGGACACGCAAACTCAAGGAACTTATAGGCAAGCAGTTCCAGGTTTCTAAATTAGGGCATATGGTTCAGGATATAGTTGATAGATGTGCTCAATGCCAGGCAGTTAATGTGGGAGGAACTCGAATGGGAAGGGGGAAAAGAGAAATAGGTAAGGAACCAGGAGTTTATTGGGAAATAGATTTTACAGAAATGAAACCAGGAAAATATGGGCACAAGTATATGTTAGTTTTTGTAGATACCTTTTCAGGCTGGGTAGAGGCTTTTTCCGCCAAACATGAGATGGCAAGAGTGGTAGCCAAATAGCTATTAGAAGAAATAATTCCTAGGTTTGGGCTGCCTCTCGTGATCGGGTCAGACAACAGCCCTGCATTTGTGAGTTCAGTCTCACAGGCATTGGCCAAGGCTGTGGGCACTAATTGGAAACTACATTGTGCCTACTGGCCCCAGAGTTCCGGGCAAGTAGAGAGAATGAACCGGACTCTTAAAGAGACCTTGACAAAGCTAATTCTGGAGACTGGTGGTAGATGGGTGGATCTCCTTCCTCTCGCCCTCCTCAGGGCGCGAGGTACACCCTACTTAAACAAGGTGACCCCATTTGAAATAATGTCCAGGAGACCACCCCCGCTCTGCCCTCAGGTACAAGAGGTTGCTCTAACAGAGATGACTGATCAGTCTGTACTCCAGTCACTGCAGGCATTATAGTCTATCTTAAAAAGAACCCTCGCAGGGATCCGAACTGCCCACACTGAGACAGAGGCGGAGGCAGAACCACATCCCTACCAACCCAGGGACTTGGTTTGGATACGTCTCCACCAAGTGGGAAACTTGGAGCCTCGCTGGAAGGGACCGTTTACTGTCATTCCGACTACCCCCATGGCAATAAAAGTAGAAGGCATCAGGGCCTGGATTCACTTGGGTCACGTCAAATGAGCCGAGGACGAGGACATCCTCCAGAGATGGAAGCCACAGCCAATGAACCCCGCTGACCGTGGACTAAAGCTAAGACTCAAAAGACTATGAGTTTATTGTTGCTCCTATTGTTACCTATTAGTGTATTATTGCTCCTATAGTTACCTGTTTATGTAAAGTATAGGGGGGAAATAAGATGAACGAAATTAGGAAAAATGGAAAAGGTTATACAAAGTGGTAAATGGCTAACTCGTCAGCCGACTGTGCACTAGTGTCATTTGTACAAAAGAAAACTAGAGCGATAAAAATGTTAGACTTACATGCTCAATATAACATAGAACTGGCTGAAAAAGTCAAGGATTTGACTAATCTCCAAAGAAAAGGGGGGAATGTAAGGGCCTACTTAATCAGAGGGAGCCATTTTGTTGTTTATGCAGTAAACTTAGATTGAACCTGCCCCTCCCAGAGGAACTTACTTGCAAAGCCCAGATACAAGGGTGGGTCAGGCCAGGTAGAGACATCCAATCAGTGTGGCACACATATATCTACTAGGGTGAATTGTAATTCAATTGGCCGCCCGTGTGTGACCTAACATGACTGTGCAGTTTACTCTGTGTATTGCTATCTCATTGGCCACCTGTGTATAGCCCAGGTGAACTGCCTCTATAAAAGTTAGTCTGGGAGGATGGGAGGGGTCGCCTCTTTGCAAGAGATGGCCCTGACCAGTCAGTTTGATTCTCGATGCTTTGCTTGACCTTCACTTTGTATCAGTCTCGCTCCTTTGATTATGGACCCTAACAACTGATACTTGCCTAGAACCCAATAATTTCTGCCTTAAACTCTTCAAACTAGAACTTTCTGAGTTCAGATTCTCTGACACTTGATTTTTTTCCAAAGGAAGTATTTTTGGGCCTAGGGCTCTGTTCAGAACACCCTGAGATCACACAGCCCTAGTCACTACCTATTCCTCCCACTTTCTTGACTAAGTCTACTTAAGTTGCAGGTCCAATTATTTCTCCCACTGGACAATAAAAAACTCTCCTCAAAGTTTCATCGATAGATGTTCAGTGAACAAAAGGTGTGAGGAATTAATTATAAACACTTACAGCTTGCCTTTCTAGAATGGGAGGAGGAAAAAAATAAAATATTTTTTTAAAATGCTTATTTCAAATAGAGTTTTTTTTCCCCACTAAAATTTCTCCTGACCCAACCCCAAAGGATCCAAATGCTTCAGACTGAAGCCAAGAAGAAAGGCATTCTCTAGAAGCAGTTCTTCCTGGAATTAGGGATGGCTGTCAGCTCCTAAGGTTTAGGGAGCTGTGTCTTTGGAGCCAGTGGTTGACAACCAAACATGGTAGGGCCTTGTTGCTGTCCAGGATAATAACCACTCCAGCCTCAGGGTTACTGACATCATAATCAAGACAGAAAACACAAGACCTGAGGTCCCTGCGTGGCTCAGTTGGTTAAGCACCTGCCTTTGGCTCAGGTCATGATCTCAGGGTTCTGGGATTGAGACCTGTATCCGGATCCCTGCTCAGTGGAGAACCTGCTTCTCCCTCTCCCTCTGTTCCTCCCCCTGCTTGGGCTCTCTCTCTTTTTCTCTGTCAAATAAATAAATAAAATCTTAAAAAAAAAAAAAAAAAGAAAAAACACGAGACTTATGGTGGGTGATTTTTATTCTGGTGAGGAAAGAATTTTGACCTCCTTTCATCCCCCATCATGCCAGTTCTATTCTCAGACACAATTTAATCATTCCTTCTTCCATTCATCCATCCATCAATCATTCTATTTCTTATTCAATGTACATCACTATGTTCTAATGAATTTTCCTGTTCTAGAGTGTATAAAAATATTAAAATGGTACAAATATGCCTCTGCACCGACATTCAGAGAGATTATAAGATACTAGAAATTTCACATTGTCTCTCATCTTAAGTTGTTACCAAAAGACACCAAAATATCTTGGGTCTTCAGAGGGAAGAGGCAAATGTTTCCTCATTCTGCTGAAAAACTAAAACACATTTTTTAGTTAGGATAGAACAGGTAGGTTATACTGAAACCATAATATCCTGCCAACTCTCAGTGTGTCAACACAATAAAAGCTTGTTTCTCCCTCACATCACAGTCCTGCGAGGGTTGAGTAGCTCTTGGTGACAACCTTTGCAGTGGTGATTTTAGGCACAGGCTACTTCCATCTTGTAGCTACATCACCTGAGTCACATGGCTTCCAAGGAGACTATAGAGAGGAAAGTGAGGGCTAATATACCTGCCTACATCTAACCAGCCAGAACCTAGTTGCAATGTCCCAACATAACCAGAAGAATGGCTGGGAATAAAGAAAGGCCAAGTATTCGGTGAGCACCAAGATTCTTGCCACATCCATGGTCCAAGAGTCCAATCCAAAGCTCTCCCTCACACTATGAACTTTATAACCTGGGTCCCACTTTGCCCGTGTCTATTCTCTATGTGACCTATACTTGCACACAAGATTTCTGTGAGAATGCATTGCAGCACACCACACAATTCACCCACACTTCACATGCACCCACACGTTTTTTTCTTTTTCCTTTTTTTCTTCCTAGTTTTTATTCAAATTCAAATTAGTTAACATATAGTGCAGTATTAGTTTTAGGAGTAAAATTTAATGATTCATCACTTACGTGTAACACCTAGTACTCATCAAAATGAATGCCTTTCTTGACATCCATCACCCATTTAGCCCATCTCTCCACCACCTCCCTTCCAACAACCCTCAGTCTGTTCTCTATAGTTAAGAGTCTCTTGGGGCATCTAGGTGGCTCAGTACATTAAGCCTCCAGTTCTTGCATTTGGCTGAGGTCATGATCTCAGGGGTCATGGGTTCGAGCCTCACATCTGGCTCTATGCTCAGCAGGGAGTCTGCTTCAAGTTTCCCTCCCTCGGCATTTCCTTCCACTCTCTATCTCTCTAAAATAAATAAATAAATCTTTTTTTAAGTCTCTTATGGTTTGCCCCTCTCTCTGTTTTTATCTTATTTTTCCTTCCCTTCCTATATGTTCAACTCTTTTGTTCCTTAAATTCCACATATGAGTGAGATCATATGGTATTTGTCTTTCTCTGACTGACTTACTTTGCTTGACATAATGCATTCTAGTACCATCCATGTAATTTAAAATGTCGAGATTTCATTTTTTTGGCTGAGTAATATTCCACTGCATATATACATATACCACATCTTCTTTATCTTCTTTATCCATGCATCTGTTGTTATATGGATATTAGAGTTCTTGTGGACATTGCTGCTATTAACATTGGGATGCACGTGCCCCTTCGAGTCACTATATTTGTATCCTTTGGATAAATACATAGCAGTGCTATTTCTGGGATGTAGAGTAGCTTTATTTTGTAACTTTTTGAGGGACCTCCATATTATTTAACAGAGTGGCTGCACCAGTTTGCATTCCCACCAACACTGTAAGAGGGTTCCCCTTTCTCTGCATCTTCACCAATATCTGTTGTTTCTTGAATTGTTACTTTTAGCTATTCTGACCTGTGTGAGGTGGTATCTCAGTGTGATTCTGATTTGTAGTTCTCTGATAATAAGTGACGTTGAGCATCTTTTTATGTGTTTGTTAGCCATATGTATGTCTTCTTTGGAGAAGTTTCTGTTCATGCCTTCTGTCCATTTCTCTTTTTTTAAGATTTATTTATTTATTTATCAGAAAGAGAGCACAAACAGAGGGAGCGGCAGGCAGAGTGAGAGGCAGGCTCCCTGCTAAGGAAAGGAGTCCAATGTGGGACTTTATCCCAGGACCCTGGGATTATGACCTGAGCCAAAGGTAGATGCTTAACCAATTGAGCCACTCAGGTGCCCCTTTTCTGCCCATTTCTTAAATAGATTAATTGTTTTTTGGCTCATGAGTTTGATAAAGGCTTTATAGATTTTGTATACTAGCCCTTTATCCAATATGTCATTCACAAATATCTTTCCCATTCCATAGGTTGCCTTTTAATTTTGTTTATTGTTTCATTCACTGTGCAGAAGATTTTCTCTAATGAAGCCCCAATAGTTCATTTTTGCTTTTGTTTTCTTGCCTCTGGAGATGTGTCCACACTTTTGAAAAGGGGCAGAACAAAGTGGTTCCAAGCTAACCTGGGATGACCTCCCATCTCCCTGCCATTTGTTAATTACATAAACTTGAGCAAACCTCCTGACTTCTTTGAGCACAATTTTGTCTTCTATAAAATGGCAATGACCCTACCTCTTCATAAAGTAATTGTTAAGAATAGAAATAATAGTAGTAAAAAGCTCAAAAAGGACTTTCATACAAAATGCTAATAATATTGCTTAGTACCTGTGACAGGTCTCCACTCTTCTACATATGAGGAGTAGACATCCAAGGCAAGGATATATTTTGCCATTGCTGCTTTTACTGACAAAAGGATATATATTTTTTTCTTGAGCAGCACAATAGTGAGCCTTATTCCCAAGCCCACAGGTTAGTGGGATGGTTGGGAATGCTCTGCTGTACATGTATTCATTCTGGGCTCCAGACTAAAGGAGTAACAGCTATGTCCAAGAGTATGTTCCCATGGGTGAGGTTGGAAACACAAGAAGGGCAACCTGCAATGCTTTGTATGGTCTTGGCTTAGAACTGATACTCTGTCCACCCACCCACATATCAAAGATACAGGCCACACCCAACATTGATGGAGTGGGGGGAGCAAAATCCTCCAACCCTAGCAAACAGAAATAGAGGGTCTTAGGGAAAAGACACAAGAAAGGGACAGTATCAGAAATACTAATGAAATCTACCACATTCCTTCACCCACTTCTCCCCAAATTCCTTTTAAAAAATACAATTTTGGAGGATAATGTAAAAGCTAGAAATAGTTGCACCTTGATTTGCCATTCTGTAGATAAGGAACTGAAAGAATTGAGAAGGGCATCAACCCTCTCAGTGCTGCAGGGCCTGTGCCTGATCTAATGAACATGCCAGCTTTCATTTTTAAAGGTATTGGTCTCAGAAGGGATCAGATGGTTGAGAATCATTTCCTGAGCCCTGAGTCCATCACAGTCAGAGGTTTTGTGATCTAACTAGGTAAATCCTATTTTCCCCACTTTACAAACAAGGCAGGGAAGTCAAATGAATGAATAAATTATTTGACCTCTCCTCATTTTTTTTAAAAGAGAAATTTTCAAATCACATTTACTATTTGCATCAGTGGGATTATGCTATATCTTAAATGAATAGAAGAATATATTTAGACAACACTTCAACATGAAATGATACATACAAAAATATCTAATAGGGATTTCTGTAGGGGAAGGCAGGATGGGGAAGTCAATGACCAGAAGAAAGAAAAGATACTTTTTTCACTACCATAACAATTTACTAGCATTTAATTACGGCTTGATTGTGCTGATTGCAACTAGAACACTTTCTCTGTTGGGGGAGGATATCATGTCAGAATTTCAATCTAGGTTAAATAGACACTGCCATTAATAAGAAGACTGGTGGAAAAAAATTGAATACTCCCCACACTACAAAGGTAATGGGCAGAAGAGTGGGGCACTACTGTATAATTTCCTTGAGTAGAAATCTTAACCCTCTCAGTCAACATTCTTCAATTAACAAAACTTGCCCACCAGACAGACAAGAAAACTGAGACCCTAAGAGTCTGAATAACTAAAATCCAGGTCACCCAACTCAATGCTCATTCCTTCATCAAACATATATATTGAGATATTTTTTGTATGTACCAAGCAGTTCATTTGTCTCCAGGTCAAAGAGATAAATAAACTGGAAGTCTTTGCACTCAAATGATGGTTTAAAGGAATAAACAGATAGAATAGAAGACAGATGGACAGAATATAGATAGATACGCAGAATACTATACCTAGTATTATTGCTATATATTAATACTCTTCCCACTTATGCATGTCATAAGGCAGTGAAGTCATGTACACTCCAGCTACACATGTGCACACTCTAAGTGACAGGGGTATGGTGCCTATATAGACGCATCTACATCTCATATGCTTAACAAAAGACATGTTCATAACAGCATTATTCACAACAGCTCCAAAGGAAAAATTGCTCAAATATTCATGAGCCCAAAAAATGTAAATAAATTGCAGCACATTCACCCAATGGAACATAATATAGCAATGAAGGTCAAACATTACAGCACATGCAACAACATATGAATCTCAAAAACTATGCTGAACCAGAGAAGCAGAGCAAGAGTGCATGCATGCCATTCGTACAGAGTAATGAAGCAGGTAAAATCCACCTTTATTCTGAGAAGTCAGGACAGGAATCACTCACAGAGTGCAGAAAGCAGGTGATGGTGAACAGAGAGCACTGAAGGGCTCCGGGCAGGTGATCCTGCATCATTTCTGGATCTGGTGGTGCTGGTGACAAGAGTGATTTTAGCTTATGGAAATTCATTAATCTGTGCACTTATTGTGTTTTCCTTTGTAAATATTGTACATGACTTAGAAGGTTTTTTGTTTGTTTTGTTTTGTTTTGTTTTGAATGCAGTGAAGATAGAAAAGAAGAAACTGAGGCTGCATGGGGGAAAAAATTGAAAACTAAGGAATCAAACTGAGAGAGATTAGTGACTCAATGGAAATGTTCCAATATCAGAATTATTGGGGTCCCTGAGGGGGTGGAGAGAGAGGTCTAGTAGATATCTTTGAGCAAATTATAGCTGATAACTTCCTTAATCTGGGAAAAGGAGCACATATTCATGTCCAAGAGGCAGAGAGAACCCCTCCCAAGATCAATGACAACAGACCAACACGATGACATATAATAGTACAATTTGCAAATCTTAGATCCAAGGAAACAATCTTGAAAGTGGCAAAGGGAAAGATTTTTTTTTAAGATTTTATTTATTTATTTGTCAGAGAGAGAGAGAGAACGAGCACAGGCAGACAGAGTGGCAGGCAGAGGCAGAGGGAGAAGCAGGCTTCCCGCCAAGCAAGGAGCCCAATGTGGGACTCGATCCCAGAACACTGGGATCATGACCTGAGCCAAAGGCAGCCACTTAACCAACTGAGCCACCCAGGCATCCCAGGGAAAGAGATTTCTTATGTACAGAGGGAGGAACATCAGAATAATGTCAGACCTACACACAGAGACCTGCCAAGCCAGAAAGGGCTAGCAAGACATATTGATGGTACTAAATGAGAGAAACAAGCAGCCAAGAACACTTTATCCAGAAAGGCTGTCATTCAGAATGAATGGAGAGACAAGGAGCTTCCAAATTCGGCAGAAACTAAAAGAATATGTGATCACCAAGTCAGTCCTGTAAGAAATATTATGGGGGTTCTATAAAAGAAGAAAGACCTCAAGAATGATATAGAATTTGAAGAGACAATCTATAGAAACAAGGACTTCACAGTCAACATGATGACAATAAAATCATATCTTTCAATGATCACTCTCAATGTGAATGGCCTAAATGGTTTTATGAAATGGCAGACTCACAGATTGGATAAAAAGACAAGACACATCCATATGCTGTCTACAGAGATTCATTTTGAACCTAAAAATACATCCAGATGGAAAGTGAAGGGATGGAGAACCATTTTTCTTGCAAATGGACCTTAAAAAAAAAAAAAGCTGGAGTAGCAATTCTCATATCAGACAAATTAGATTTTAAGCTAAAGACTGTAGTTAGAGGTACCAAAGGACACTATGTCATTTTTATTTTTACATATAAGTATTATTTACTTCAGGGGTACAGGCCTGTGAATCATCAGTCTTACACTATTCACAGCACTCACCATAGCACATACCCTCCCCAGTGTCCATAACTCAGTCACCCTATCCCTCCCCCCACCATCCCCCAGCAAGACACTGTGTCATTCTTTTTTTTTTTTTAAGATTTTATTTATTTAGTTGACAGACAGAGATCACAAGCAGGCAGAGAGAGAGAGAGAGAGAGGAGGAAGCAGGCTCCCCGCTGAGCAGAGAGCCTGATGTGGGGCTCAATCCCAGGACCCTGAGATCATGACCTGAGCCGAAGGCAGAGGCTTAACCCTCTGAGCCACCCAGGCACCCTGATGACACTATGTCATTCTTAAAGGGTCTATGCAACAAGAGGATCTAGCAATTGTAAATATCTATGCCCCCAACATGGGAGCAGCCAACTACATAACTGTTAACCAAAACAGACATATTGATAATAATACATTAATATTAAGAGACCTCAACACTCTGCTCTCAACAACAGGCAGATCATCTAAGCAGAAAATCAACAAAGAAACAAGAGCCTTGAATGACACACTGAACCAAATGGACCTCATAGATATATACAGAACATTCCACCATAAAACAACAGAATACTCATTCTTCTCAAACACACATAGAACTTTCTCAAGAAAGACCACATACTGGGTCACAAATAAGGTCTCAACCAATACCAAAGATTGAGATTATTCCCTGCATAAACTCAGACCATAATGCTTTGAAACTGGAACTCAATCACAAGAGAAAATGTGAAGGAAATTCAAACACTTGGAAGCTAAAGATCATCCTGCTTAAGAATGTTTGGGTCAACAAGGAAATCAAAGAAGAACTTAAACATGGAAAACAGTGAGAATGAAAACACATCGGTCCAAAACCTATAGGATACTGCAAAGGCAGTCCTAAGGGGGAAATACATAGCCATCCAAGCCTCACTCAAAAAGACAGAAAAATCCTGAATACACAAATTAACCTTAAAGAACTGGAGAAAGCACAACAAATAAAGCCTAATCCAGACACAAGAAAAGAAATAAAATTAGAACAGAGATCAATGAATAAGAAACCAGAAATATAGTAGAGCAGATCAACAAAACTAGAAGCTGGTTGTTTGAAAGAATTAATAAGATCAATAAACCACTGGTCAGACTTACCCAAAAGAAAAGAGAAAGGACTCAAATTAAAAATTATGAATGAGGGATGCCTGGGTGGCTCAGTTGGTTGGACGACTGCCTTTGGCTCAGGTCATGATCCCGGAGATCGGGGATCGAGTCCCGCATCAGGCTCCCAGCTCCACGGGGAGTCTGCTTCTCCCTCTGACCTTCTCCTCGCTCATGCTCTCTCACTGCCTCTCTCTCAAATAAATAAATAAAATCTTTAAAAAAAAATTATGAATGAAAGGGGAGAGATCACGACTAGCAACAAGGAAATAGAAACAATATTTAGAGACTATTATCAACAACTATATGCCAATGAATTAAGCAACCTGGAAATAGTGGATGCCTTCCTGGAAACCTATAAACTACCAAGACTCAAG
Organism: Mellivora capensis; assembly: GCA_004024625.1. Lineage (NCBI taxonomy): Eukaryota > Metazoa > Chordata > Mammalia > Carnivora > Mustelidae > Mellivora > Mellivora capensis. The sequence continues at coordinate 32,509 of PISX010016588.1, forward strand.
CAAGAAGAAACAGACCAATAACCAGCAAAGAGATTGAAGCAGTGATTTAAAAAAAAAAAAAAAAAAAAAAACTCCCAAAAAATTAAGAGTCCATGATCTGATGGATTCCCTGGAGAATTCTACCAAACATACAAAGAAGAAATAATATTTATTCTCCTGAAATTGTTTCAAAAAATAGAAGCAGAGGGGAAACTTCCAAACTCATTCTATGAGGCCAGCATTATCTTGATCCCAAAACCAGGCAAAGACCCCATCAAAAAGGAGAATTACAAATCAATATCCCTGACGAATATGGATGCCAAAATTCTCAATAAGATCCTAGCTAATAGGATCTACCAATACATTAAAAGGATTATCCATCACCAATAGGTGGGATTTATCCCTGGGATGCAGGAGTGGTTCAACATTTGCAAATCAATTAGTGTGTTAGAACACATTACTAAGAGAAGAGAAAAGAACCATATGTTCCTCTCAATTGATACAGAAAAAGCATTTGGCAAAATAGGACATCCTTTCCTGATTAAGCATGTAGGGATAGAAAGAACATTGCTCAACTTCATAAAAACTATCTATGAAAAGCCCACAGTGAATATCATTCTCAAAGGGGAAAAGCTGGGAACCTTCCCCTTAAGATGACATGGATGCCCACTCTTGCCACTGTTGTTAAACATAGTACTAGAAGTCCTAACAACAACAATCAGAAAACAAAAAGAAATAAAGGGTATTCAAATTGGCAAAGAAATCAAACTCTTATTTTTTCCCAGATACGATACTTTATGTGGAAAACCCAAAAGACTTCACCCCCAAATTATTAGAAATCATACAGCAATTCAGTAATGTGGCAGGATACAAAATCAATGTACATAAATCAGTTGCTTTCTTATACATTAACAATGTAATTATAGAAAGAGAAATTAGGAAATTGATTCCATTTACAATAACACCAAAAACCATAAGATACCTTGAAATAAATCTAACAAGAGGTAAAGGTATACTCTAGAAACTACAGAACACTTGAAAAAATTGAAGGAGACACAAAAAGATGGAAAAATATTCCATACTCATGGATTGGGAGAATAAACATTGTTAAATGTCTATGCTGCCCAGAGCAGTCTATACTTTCAATGTCATCCAGGTCAAAATACTAATAGCATTTTTCAAAGTGCTGGAACAAACAATCCTAAAATTTGTATGAAGCCAGAAAAGACCCTGAATCACCAAAGAAATGTTGAAAAAGAAAAACAAAGCTGTGGGCATCATGCTTTCTGATTCCAAGCTATATTACAAACCTGTGATGAGCAAGACAGCATGGTACTAACATAAAAACAGACACATAGATCAATAGAACAGAATAGAGAGCCCAGATATAGACCCTCAACTCTATGGTCAAAAATATCCAAGAAAAAATTCCAATGGAGAAAAGACATTCTCTTCAATAAATGATGCTGGGAAAATTGGACAGCTATATACAGAAGAATGAAATGTGACCATTCCCTTAAACCATACACAAAGATAAACTCAAAGTGGATGAAAGACTTCAATGTAAGACAGGAAACCATCAAAATCCTAGAGGAGAACATAGGCACTAACCTCTTCAACATCGGCCTCAGCAACTTCTTTCAAGACAAAGGAAAGGAAACAAAAGTGAAAATGACCTTTTGGGACTTCATCAAGTTAAAAAAAGTTTCTGTACAACAAAGGAAACTGTCAACAAAACAAAGAGGCAACCTGCAGAATGGGAGAATATATTTGCAAATGACACTACAGATAAAGGGTTGGTATCCAAGATCTATAAAGAACTTCTCAAACTCAACAGCCAAAAAACAAATAATCAAGTCAAAAAATGGGCAGAAGACATGAGCAGACACTTCTCCAAAGGAGACATACAAATGGCTAACAGACACATGAAAAAAATGTTCAAAATCATTAGCCATCAAGGAAATTCAAATCAAAACCACATTGAGATATCACCTAAAACCAGTTAGAATGGCCAAAATCAATAAGGCAGGAAACAACGTGTGTTGGAGAGGATGTGGAGAAAGAGGAACCGTCTTACACTGTTGGTGGGAATGCAAGTTGATGCAGCCACTTTGGAAAACAGTTTGGTGGTTCCTCAAAAAATTAAAAATACAGCTACCCTATGACCCTGCAATTGCACTACTGGGTATTTACCCCAAAGACACAGATGTAGTAAAAAGAAGGGCCAGATGCACCCCAGTGTTTATAGCAGCAATGTCTACAATAACCAACTTTGGAAAGAGCCAAGATGCCCTTCAGCAGATGAATGGATAAGGAAGATGTGGTCCATATATACAATGGAGTATTATGCCTCCATCAGAAAGGATGAATACCCAACATTTGCATTGACATGAATGGAACTAGAGGGATTATGCTGAGTGAAATAAGTCAAACAGAGAAAGACAATTATCATATGGTTTTATTTATTTGTGGAACATAAGGAATAGCATGGGGAACATTAGGAAAAGGAAGGGAAAAATGAAGTCGGGGGGATCAGAGGGGGAGATGAACCATGGGAGACTATGGACTCAGGGAAACAAACTGAGGGTTTTAGAGAGGAGGGGGTGGGGGTGAAGGGTGAGCCTGGTGGTGGGCATTCAGGAGGGTAAGTATTGCATGGAGCACTGGGTGTTGTATGCAAACAATGAATCATGAAACACGACATCAAGAATTATTGATGTACTGTGTGGTGACTAATACAACATAATAAATTTTTTTAAATGAATAAAAAAATAAAAGAGAAACAATGTTGCTTTAATAAATAAACAAAATGTTGCAAGTTAAAATAATAAAATAAAATAAAAATGCAGTGAAGTAAATGATGGCATCCTCCACTTCATCTCTTGAATTTTCTCTGATTTGTTTGCTTTGTTCTGGCCTGGCCAGAGCTCAGATTGCTACAATATACCACAGCATCCTGGGTTAATAGAGCAAGGAGACATTTTTATTCCCATAACAAATCAGCAGGCTGATAAACAAGTATATTATTGAATGTGTATGTGTCTGTTCTTCTGGCTTTTTATTTTTCACTCCTTTAGCATAAAGACCAACACACCCTGGGTCTTAAGATTCTGTTCCAAAGAAATCCCATCAAGTTCTGATTACTGCAGTCCAGAATGAATCTTCTCAGTGAATGAAAACGAGGGAGCTTTTATGGGCCTATTACCCGAGGGCATCCAGTGGTATTTTTACTCTCCATATTTGACCTTAAAAATATTTAGTAGTTTGCCAAGGATATAATTTTCACCCAGTCAGGCTGCAGGGGCAGCTAATTAAGTGGTGTTTAATGACATTTGTTCCTTAAAGGAGGCCTGATTAAATGTACCATGTAATTTTTTACCAAATCAAGCAATTCACCCAATTTTCAAATGTGCTTAATAAGCCAGGCCCAAGTCATTACGGCCTGCCAGCTGTGTGACTGATGTGGCTCAGGCTGCAAGGGCTCTCGCACTTGCTCATAATTTCCTACCTTCATACCTTTGTCTTGCCTGTTCCCCTTCATCTGGAACATTCTTCCACACTCCCTCTTCCCTAGGCCGATCTGACTCACTCCAGACAATCTTACTTTGTTCTTGGAATTTTCTCCAGCTTAGGCCAGATATCAGACTTCTTTCTCCAAACTCCTGTGACCTCTGGTATATATCCCTTATCTTAAAATGTCTGCCCACACCTCCAATTGTTTGCTCCCCTCTCATCCAGGTCAATTCCAGTATAACCAGTGTGAGCTCCGGAAACCACTTTTATACTTCTCCTTGCCCTCAGAGCATGACACAGTCCTAGCATGTGGAACAGCTCAAATTTGGGAAGAGAGGGCAAGTGCTCAAGGAGGAAACGCAGATGTTATAATCCCACCACTATTGGCTGTGTGGCCCTGGGCAGTTAATTACTAAGTGTAATAAGCCTGAGGTCCTTCAGGTGTGAATGAAAAAAAAAAAATGTATACATATATCTGTTCTTTTATACACACATATGCGCACATGGTTGTGTGTCTCTATTGAGAATTAAATAAGAAAACGCAGTGACTTTCAAATGCTGCTTTGACTAAGAATTACTGCAGTGGTTGCTAAAAATGAACATCCTGGCCAAGCTCCTGCAGAAATTCTGACTCGGTCTAGAAAATGCTCAGGAATGCACACGTCCACGAGCATCTCTCACCCTGTCACGTGAGGCTAGTGCAGGTGTCTAGAGGTACTGGCCTTTGAGAAACACTGAGGATGCAAAATAACCAGAGCAATAATGATATTTACGGCCGCTATCATTATACTAAAGCCAAATGATGTCAAAATTTAAAGTGGCCTCACAAGTAGCTCCTCAACTCTACATCCAATTCGAGAAGAATTTAAGAGATAAAGCAATACAATAGAACAGAGGTCACACTGTCCCCTTCATTTTTAAATAAAAGCTAGGAATGGACAGTGCACTTCTATCTGCAGGGAAGCAGGTGGAATTCTGAACACTGAAGTCTGGGATTAGAAAGTGCCTGGTTTGCCACTTGGGTTGGGGGACTTTCAGTTGCCACAGAAAGAGCCCTTGATGAAGACCAGGTCTCCATACTTCTCTGCAGTTCCCTCCCCGTCTCAGGCACACAGGCAGGACCCGTCTTCCCGGTCTGTCCTCGCATGATTTGATCTTGATAAAGTCACCCATGTTAATATATGTGTGTCGTGCACACGCCATGCGAAGCCTAGAAATACAAGAGGGAACAAGGAAGGTCCAGGTCCAGGTCCTGTCTTGTCGTTGGCAGAGTCCTGGGGGTTCAGAGAAAGGAAGCAGCTCCTTGGAGTAGGATGTGGTAAGCGTTGTGGTGGTGGGAGCCCAAAGCACACTCCCCCCCTTCCGCCCTGCTCCTTGCATCCACCCCCCCCTCCCTCATGGGTTTGTACCAGAAATCAAAACACTTTTAAGATCACACTGCCCGCCTGGATGCAGAGTAAAGGTCAGCTGAGCGAGAAGCCATATACACTTCAGTGGTTCGAATCCCTACTCTAGCTTTGCTTTTTAGCTTTCAGGGAAAAAAAAAAAAATCAACCAAGTAAAACGTTTTTTTCTCATTTCACTCTTTTTATTCCCGGGTCGCTGTTCCATACCTCACTCACCCCAAATCTCTGTCCCTCAACATCGCTTTTAATCACCACTATTTCCCCATTGAAGCTTCATCTGCTTTCTGACTGTCGCCCAAAGGTGAAGATTCGGAGAGGTAAATAGGGCCGTGGGTCCCTGGGGCACAGCTCTGTCCCTGGGGAGGGATTTCCTGGGAAATGATGCCTGAGAGGAGGGCTGGCACATGACTAGGAATTAACCAGTGCTGAGGAGACCCAAGGGGACACTCACCAACCTGCTGTGTTGGTGGCAAGCTTCCTGGAAATGAGCCCCAAAAACGTTGTGAGAAGGAGCAATCAGGGGTGCCTGGGTGGCTCAGTCAATTAAGCAGCTGCCTATGGCTCGGGCCATGATCTGAGGGTCCTGGGATCCAGCCCTGCATGGGCTCCCTGCTCAGCAAGGAGTCCGCTTCTCCCTCTCCCTCTGTTCCTCCCTCCCTGCTAGTGCTCAATCTCTCTCTCTCTCTCTCTCTCTCTCCCCCTCCCTGCCTCTCTCTCTCAAATAAATAAATAAAATCCTAAAAAAAAAAGGAAAAATCACTGAACAGATATTTTTTGAGCACCGACTATGTGTCAAGTCCTGGATTCACAAGTAGAGTTGATCTTGGGAGCCAACAGCAATTGGAAAAGAGTAAGTCTGGGGGCCTAAGACAGATTTGGGAATGACAGGTTTGGTACACACAAACCCATCACGAGGCTAGAGCACTAGGCACATTGGATGCACGGGGAGAAAATCACAGAGGGCCTGGACAGCAAGCTTGCATCCCAAGGGAGCTTAGTCCATGTAAATAAAGAAAACCACAGGTCACAGTACTTTGGATGGCAGACCTGGAATTGGAAACCAGGTGGCCCGACTCCCAGTCTGGGGCTCACTCTCCAGCTCCAGGTGCCTTCCTTGGCCATGTCTTTCCACCCTGGAAAATAATAACAGCAATAATTGATGTTTTTTGAGTGCTCACTGCATGCCAAGTACTATTCTAAGCACTTCCTATGTTTTTATTTCTTGCAACAACCCAATGAAATAGACACTATAATTATTCTCCATTTTGAAGATGGGTCTTTTGAGGCACAAAAAGGTTAAGTGACTCAATCAAACCTAACACAGATAAGTAAGAAATTGTGCTGGATTCAAACCCCGGCGTTCTGACTCCTAAATCCTCGAGCTGACCACCTACACTCTGCTGGCATGCTAAGTCGATGGTCCTGGGGCTGCACTAACCTTGGCAGCTGTGGGCCATCCTGGCTTGAGACTGATCTTTGAATTTCTTGTCTACCCTTTCCTTCACGCTCAAGCCAGCAGGTCCATTGCCTGGGGATCTGTAACTCTGGCCACCTCCAAGGTGCCCCCCTGCTCACCCTCCACCGCATGTCTGGGTAAACTCATTGACAATGATGTTCTACTCTGTTATGGGCTCTCACCCTCTGAGCCCAGAATGGTGAGGCCATGGATTTTTCTCCTACTGCAATCCCAAACTGAAACCTCCTAGGCCAGGAGAAAGCCATGTCAATGATGGTCTGAGAACAAAGGGAGAAAGGACAGTCAGATGATCAGGTCTCATCAAAAGCTGCAGGGACCCAGAGAGCAGTTCCAACTGTCAGTCTAGGGTCCCTCTACCTAGCAGAAGGAGAGGATGTCAATGTCCTAAGTGTGTTGAGCATTTGCTTACTGGCCTGCTTGGTGGAAAGAGTTGAGCTACATGTTTTTTAAAGATTTTATTTATTTATTTGACAGGCAGAGATCACAAGTAGGCAGAGAGGCAGGCAGAGAGAGAAGGGGAAGCAGACTCCCTGCTGAGCAGAGAGCCCGATGCGGGGCTCAATCCCAGGACCCTGAGACCATGACCTGAGCCGAAGGCAGAGGCTTAACCCACTGAGCCACCCAGGCCCCTGAACATTTAAATACCTTCTTTCAAGACACCATTTGTAAAATGTCTACCACAAAGCAGACTCGGTTCTGAGCCCTGAGAATGGAGAGTAGAAATGTTCCCTTGCTGAGCTCAGATTGCATGCCAGGCCCCTCTCAAAGGGCCTTAGCTATGTTACCTTTTGAACCATCTGTCATGGGTACAGCCAGGGGCCCTATTTTGCAAACAAGGAAACTGAGGCACGGAGTGGCCAGGCACTAATGCAGCGGACTCTGAGTCCCAGGGCAGAGACCACCCATGTGTGAGTTCAGCACCCATGGGCCGATAGTGTGGCAGATGCCAGGGCTTGGGAATAGAGAAGCCAGAGACCCAGTTTCTGACTCAGTGGAATCATGCTTATGGGGCTGAGACATGGAAGTGGACACAGACAGCTCATTGCAATACTCAACCCTCAATTTCCTGTCCCCTGTGCCCCCTTCCATATCCCCATTAAATCACAACTAAACACTGACACCAACAATCTGGAAAGCCGACAGCTCCGCATCTCTCCCAGGCTCCTGCTCCCTCACGTGCAACCTGGACCATTGTCCACACAGCTTCAGCATCTCTGTGGGGTGACCTGGCCTCTCACTGAGGTGAGCCCCCTTACTGCCCACCCACACTAATGAGCTCCCCCACCACACGCTGACACAGCTTCCCCAGTACCGGCGGGACCCCTCCATCACCCTCTGTAAAGCTCTTGGTTGGTTCCCATCACCTGCCACGTGGCATCAACTACAAAGGCAGATCTGAGGTCCCCTCCTCATCTCTCAGACTCCCTCCAGGTGTCCGCCCTGGACCATCACAGACTGAAACACTGACAACACAGGGGGACATGTGAAGAGTGGCTACCAGCCCCGCTTTGAGAGCTGCGCAGAAATTACCTTGTTTGACCCTGACAACTGTCCAACAAGGTGGGCTGTACTTGTAGACCCACCCATTTATAGCCCAAAGAAGGGAGGATTCAAGAAATCCAATTACACGCCTAAGCCCACAGGGTTAGTATATGGTGAAGACAGGCGTGACCCCAGACTGCCTGCCTGCAGGAGCCCACATTGGAACACAGCACACTTGCCCATTTCCTGAGCCCCACCCCTATCCTCAGTTGGTCTCAGCTCCCGCACCTCCTCTGTCCTGAGGCATCTTCTGTGCCCAAGCGGACATGCATATTCTCCCTTATGAGCTTCTGTTCCCATCATGGAGCCCGAATAACTCATGGGACTTCATTCCCTACATAGCTTCTCCCTCCACTAGCCCCTAAGCCCTTCAGGGACTACTCTTCTCTCATGGTGCCTAGCCCAGTGTCAGTCATGACCCAGGGACCAAAGGACTTCATGATTTTTTTTTAATTTATTTATTTGTCAGAGAGAGAGGGAGAGAGAGAGAGTGAGCACAGACAGAGTGGCAGGCAGAGGCAGAGGGAGAAGCAGGCTCCCTGCTGAGCAAGGAGCCCAATGTGGGACTCAATTCCAGGACGCTGGGATCATGACCTGAGCCTAAGGCAGCTGCTTAACCAACTGAGCCACCCAGGTGTCCCAGGACTTCATGTTTGATGAAGGAATCTATGAGCCTGTAAACCCTCTGGGCTGGTGGGTTTTGAAGGACTCATATACTTGCTCTCTGTTCCTTGTTTCTTTCTGATTTTAGCTGGACTTTTTCTCTGACAGAGGTAGTGGGGAGACTAATGGAGAGTTGACCCAAAGCAAAGGAAACAGAGCTAGCTGCTGAGCCTAGGAAAGGCTTTGGGCTTAAAAGAGAAAAACACACACGTTTCCTTCATCAAGCAAGGAGACCTCAAAGGGCAAGTAGTTGATGGTGTGGGACCTGGACCCAGAGCCAGACCGCCTGCTTTGAATCCAGCTTGGCCACACTCACCAGCTGTGTGGTCTTGAGCACTTACCTCACCTCACCTATATCCTTATCTTGGTACATGAAAGAGGACAAGAGTGTCTCCCCTCTAAGGTTGTAGTGAGGACAAGGGGACTTAGTATAGGAAACAGTCTTAGAAATATCTCTAGCTTATTATTATTTTGAAATTGAAAGTGTGTCTCAACTCTCAAGAGCTGTAGAAAATTTGATGGAGTTTTCCCCATTTTTCTTCATTTTAAATAATGCAGAAAGGTTTACAATAAAGCAGTCACGGATCCAGATAGCTGTAACTCATTTAACAGGACAGCAAAGTCAGAATCCAGAAAGCTGGATCTTCATCCCAGTTCTGTCTCTGACCAGCCTGTGTCGTTGGGATGAGTTTCTTCACCTCCCCTGGCTGCGCTGTCTTCAACTATAAAATTGAGATAGCTAGAATGACTGCGATGCTTTTGGTAAGGATATTGATTAAAGATAGCTTGATCAACTTTTCAGTGCTTAATCCAGCTGAAAAATGTGTATACACTTCCCTCAGAGAGGGCAGCAGGGCCATTCAGTAAGGAAAGATTAGACTTTCCAAAAAATGGTGCGGGCACCACTGGATACTGACATGCAAAGAATGATGATGAGCCCTTACCTCACACCATATACACAATTAACTCAAATGGATCAAGAAATTAAATGTAAGAACTGAAACCATTAAAGCCTTAGAAGAAAACATAGGTGTCCATCCTCATAACTTTAGATTAGGCTAGTTTCTTAGATATGATATCAAAAGTACAAGAAGCCAAATTAAAAAAAAATTATGTCATCAGAATTTTGCTTTGGCATGTTTTAAAGACTCAACCAAGTAGTCATGTGGTTTTTGGTGTTTCTCTTTGCTGAGTAGGGTTCTATATATTATATATAGACAAACCATTACTGGTTTGTCTATATATAATAATATATAATAATGTCTTCTATCATTCACCTGTTGATAGAAATTTGGGTTTCCAGGCTTGGCTCTTACAAATAAAACTGCTATGAGCATTTGTGTAAAAGAAAAAACAAAAAGAAAATAAGGAGGCATCTGGCTGGCTCAGACTTTATCTCAGGGTCATGAGTTTCAAGCCCCACATTGGGTGTAGAGTTTACTTAAAAAAAAAAAAAAACTGGCATATTATAAAGGTTATTTTTAAAATGTGATTCAGTTAAGATTTTTTTTAATTTATTTTCACCTTGTTCAGTAATAGTCGTGTGATGGGTGGAAAGAGGGTGGGGGAGGTAGGGGAGAGACAGGGAGAATAATACAAACTGATAATTCAATAACTACTCCCAAATACCTTGTTTAGCCCACAGAGCTTAGAAAGTGACTGTTATTATTTCTGAGTTATAGATGATAAAATGTCCAGTGAAGATAGTTACGTCAATGGTGTGAAAACACTTATATAAGCTGCAGGACAGTCCTAATACATGTCTCTCTGATTACTTACTTCTATGGAATTATTTCTTTTTCTTTTATTCATGCATAAGTGATAGATTAAAATAGTATGGTAATTATGAAATTCAAACCATACTAGTAAGCCCTTCCTCCCCATACTACTCTCTTCAATGGCACCCCCGGGGGTCAGGGTCAGCAGCCGACGCTTTCTCTAGGCTTGTGTACGTATAGGATACTTAAGTTCACTGTAATTTGTATCTAATCACAGCTTATAAGTATAAATTAACAATCAATTTCTTCTTTTCATGTAACAGTACTATGTCTTGCAACTATGCCTCTGTACACATGGTTCTATCTCTTTAAATACTCACTGCGAACCAGCGGTAGGGCTCTAGGACAATCATTTCCAGCCTCCACTCAGCATTAGCTTCTGGATCTGCTCACAGAGTGGATGTCATGATTACATGAGACGATGGATACCTACATGCTTTATTTTAATTGAGGTAAAGTTCACATAACATAAAATTCATCCTATTAAGGTGTACAACTGAGTGGCTTTTAGTGCATTCACAATATTGCACAACTATTGCCACTATCTAATTCCAGAACAATCTCATCACTGCAAAATGGAGACTGATACCCTCTAACACTTTCCATTCTTTTGTCCTCCTTCCCTACAGGCCCAGGCAACCACTGCTCTGCTTTCTGTTTCTGTCTGCTTGTTGTGAACATTTCATTTAAATGTAATCATACACCATGTGGCCTTTTGTGTTTGGATTCTTTGACACAAAGGACAATGTGTTCTAGATTCTTCTAGAATAACGTGTTCAAGATGCATCTACATTGCAGCATATACCAATGTTCCTTTTTATATCAGAATAACATTCTATTGCATGAATATGTCATACGTGTTTATCCATTCCTCAATCAATGGACATGTTGGACTGTTTCCACTTTGGGGCTATTAGAAATAATGCTGCTATGAACATTTTTTTGCAAGTTTTTGTTTGAGAGCTTATTTTTAAGATGAAAGATTTTCATTCATTTCAGTTAATAATTTACTCAGCATCTTTCATATCCTAGAGATTGCACTAGGTTCTGGTGTTAGAATCATCCACAGGATGGGTAAGGTGCCCAACCTTTGGGAGTATACATTCTTTTGGGGGAAAAAGACAGTAAATGAAGAAGCAAATATATAAACATGATAATCGGAAATGGTGTCAATTCTTATGAAATGGAAACAGGGCAATGATAGAGAAGAGGAACTGGTCGGGGAAATGAAGCAAGACTTTAGGCAGAATGATCAGGGTACTGATCAGGGTTTTCCAGAGAAAGAACCAGTAGGATGTGAGTGGGTGTGTGCCTGGGTGTGTGCCTGTCTGTCTGTCTGTGTGTGTGTGTGTAGAGAGAGAGAGAGAGAAAGATTTATTTTAAGGAATTATCTCATGCAATTATGGAGTTGGCAAGTCCAAAATCTGAAGGATGGGCCAGTGGGAAGATCTCTTGTTACAATTTAAGTCCCAAGGTTGTTGAAGGACAACATCCCCTCTTGCTCTGGAGAGGAAAGTCTTTGTTCTATTAAAAACTTCAAATGATTAGACACCAACATGACAGAGCTCAAGCTCCTCAAAGTCCATCAATTTAATTGTTAATCTAATCCACAGCATACATCAGAAAACATCCAGGATGATGTTTGACCACATATCTGGAAAATGTGGCCCAACCCAGCTGACATAAAATTAGCTGTCACAATCAAGGGAAATGTCCATGAAGAGATGTCAATTCTGGCTACGATATGAGAATGGACAGGAGTCCTCCATGCACAAGTTCAAGAGAAAAGCACGAGGAACAGCAAGAGCCAAAGCCTAGGCAGGCAGAGGGTACAAAGTTAGCTTGGAGTAGAGGGGAGAAAAGGTGTGGTGTCAGAGAGGTGAGCAGGGCGGAAACATAAGGGGAATCTTCCCAGGGAGGGAGAAAAGCCGTTTCCTGCCTGCAGCACCCCCTCCACACCCAACTGCATCACATTACCAACCCACAAAGCTGCATTCTGCTGGGGCAGGTAGGCTGGAAATACTTCTCCAGACAGCCACACAAAAAGAAATCATCAGGACTTTTGAAGGAAAACACAGGGAAAGTAAAATCTAACATAAATATCATTTCTCTTGGTTCTTTCCCGTGCTTCCAGAAACAGACAAATTTACTTCTAAATTGTCCTGCTGAGTCTGCCTTTATTACCCGCCTTAGGAAGGCTGCATCTGGGCCAGCTGGGAGGCAGGCTGCCTTCGGTAATGCTCAGGCTCCTGGCTCAGACACCACGAGGCCAGCGGAAGCTTGATTTCCCCACAGATCCCAGCAGCGGCCCCAATGCCGTGATTGCTTCTGATCAAGGCAAACTGAGAAAGCAAAGTGGGGACATCTGTCCTCTTTCTGTCACTTGAAGCCAACAAAAACCTGCAGTCAATGTGGTCACTCAAATCCCAGCTACAGGAAGCCCCAGTGGCAAAAGCCCAATATGGGCAGGGAAGAAGGGTGTGTGTGTCCAGGAAGGAAAAAAAGGTGGATCAGTGATTTTTACTTGAAAACAAGCTCCATCCCTTTTCTATATTTATAAGAAGCGAAGATTCTGAGCAAAGCAGCACGCGACCCAGGTGTGTGTGAACTGAATGGAGATGCTTCTTTTCTCTTTATTTTTAAATTTTTGTTTTGTTTTGTTTTGTTTTTCTTTAAGAAAAAAGTTTTATTTTGTTGTTTATTTTACTTTTTTGGTAACAAAAACTAAAATAAGGAATAGAAAAGCTGTTTTTCAGGCTGACAGTCAATTAAGGGTAGTCGAGGCCGTGCATGGTAGGGTAGGAGTCATAGTGTCAGTGAGGTCCAGTGAGTCCGTGTGAGTCCTTGTGTCATCGTCCGGGCACTGTTTTTTATGCAAGGGCAAAAATCTTTGTATCTGGGGAAAACAACAACAACTACTTTTTTTT